>JAVCKS010017743.1:0-14552 GCA_032273685.1 Pteraster tesselatus
ATGGGAAGCGCTTTGCCGATCAGAGTCGCACACACTAAATCAGCTACTGCCACAATAATATTTTAATCTAACGATTGGATATATTTATTTAATATAGTATCTTCTGTGTATTACTAAACTTGTATGTATGTTACAGAAATATAACGGCACTTGATTGTGCCACAATTTTATGGAACAGTAGGCTGGATGAGAGAGGTATGCTGTCACTAGAGTCCCTTTATAACCAAAATGGAGACAACCTAAAATTTGAAGGCCATTTTGTTTCCACTAAACATGGGAAAACATGTGCATAACCATAATAGGACACACGTATTCGTCGTGCGCAGTGGAATCAAAATGGCTACATGGCTACAAAATTTGGACCCTCTATGTCGCAACGCTGGTTATGAAGGGACTCTAGCTGTCACCACGAAACAGTGCGGTAAAAGGAAACAGCCCCCTCTTGTGATGAACACAATTTTGCTCTTGCTATCGCAGCAGGAAACAACCCCTCCCCCTCTTGTGACACCCTTAGGTTTTATTAACAATTATTTCCGTTGCTTGATGTGGACACAATTGCTGGGATATTTGAACAGACACCAAGCTCCCGCTTCCTCATAGGTTGTTGATGCTAACCGGTGAAATTTTCAATTTATAGCTGAGAATTGAAGTTGTTGGTGGGGAGGATAACTGTTCAATTGCCTCAACTCAGTTAGCCGTATTCACACAATCTACAATAACATCGTTATATAATCACATTTAGTGCAGTGCAATGGAGTATTAAATATTAATAGTTTCAATTAAATTAAAGTGCTAATAAATGGTTGGTTTTTTTACATACATTTTTAAAAATAATAAGATGATTAAACAAAAGTCTGTAGATTTCTTGTTACGCAACCCCGTAATTTGCCCACTTAATAATTAGGTGATCATAGAAGATATTATTGTTTTGTTGGGGCTCAAAGTGAAATCAGTAAACTGTTTGTTTTGTAAGTGTGTTTTGTAAATTACGAACCTTTGTCCACACCGCTAACAAGTAAACTACAGACTTCTCAAAGTACGATATTATACTTTGTACAATTTGATAAACACTGATATTACAGCAACAGCATTATACACAAAAACTAGCTTTACAACCAGACAGCATCACCAGCACTTGACCGGAACATCAACTACCACGTCAACAACAAATATTACCACTATATAACAGCAACATCAACTACAATACCAATAACAAAAGCTGTACAACGCATCACCACTGTAACAGCAACATCAACTACAACATCAACAACAAACACAGTTATATTATTATAGCATCAGCAACGTGGAATAACGCAGCGGTAAAGACAGCGACACATTATAGTTAACAGCAGCAGCAGAAGCAGCAGCAACCACACCGTCCACTTCAAATACTGCTGTTGAAGATGTATCAACCATCTTCTCAAGTCTTGTCGTTTTTCTCTAGGATTTGGCTGTGGTTTACCCTAAACTCCCACCAACATACGTCGAATCTACATCGTGTATATCTCGATTACCGTAGAAGTATTTGCATTCAACCATCAACTAATAAATTGCAGCTTGGAATAATTCAAAATAATCTCATTACTTTACAAAGTTCCTATTTCAATTTCCTATTTGCAGCCCGAGGGAGAACAGTACGCCCTAGACTTGTCATGGTTTGTAAATATTGTATTTATATCACTCTTCGGTTGACAATTCGCAAAATGTTAATTGCAGGATAATCTAAATCCAATTGTGCGATCAATATCGTGCTTTCCGTACAACATAGACGGTATTGTTGAAGGTTCACAACGATCTTTCAACGGCAACCAATAGACAAGTCGAGTATCACATTTTGTGTTAGTTGTGTAAGGGGCGTATTGGACTAGCCAATTGTTAGTCACAGGCCTCCGTAATTTTGTGGCGCGCTGCGGAGCTATTTAGCGGTTTCCATAGCGACCGCCGGGATTTGCTTTGGTTTTGTTTGTAAAGCCTAGACTTAGCAGTTATATGCATATTACACTCGCCTTAATTTCGTTATAGTTTTTAGGCCATTACAGTTTGTTGATGCGTGGCTGTATTGACAAAGATTATAGATATTTGCTCCCATAATGCTCAGATAAACTTTTAGGCCACGCCTCCAACCCGCCATCTTTGCTAACTTTGCTAACTTTGCTAACTTGCTGAGAGACACGCTCAACCGCCGTCGTCAAATTTGAGCAGCTTTAAACCGATATCTGAGGCGGAATTTCTGTGAGTGTTTTCGTAGTTGTTTATACCTTTATACCGGGAGGTTACTTAAGAGGGCCAGGCCGTACCGTTGACTGAATAAAGCACGTAAAGAATCTTAGATTGGGTTTCCTTGATCTCGTCCTTTGAAGTCAAACTCCACCCCTACCGCCCGGTTTCACTTTACAGTTGCATCGCCGTGAGTGGTTTTTCTGATAATTATGATAAATAGCGAGGGTAACCCGGCGCTACCCGGGTTATAAAATACATCCGGGTCCCTTTTTTCCTTTTTTTTGTGTATTTATTTTTTGATATTTAGAACCACCCTGAGGTCATGGTGATGCAGACTATGTGTTGGAGGTCTATAATGTTATGGTTTCTGAGTTTAGAGCATTCATGCCCTTCATGTACATGTATAGGTTATCAGACAAATGTTGAGTGGGGTGTTCCGCAAGGATCTTGATTAGAGCCTTTACCTTTTATTGTGAGCCGATATACCAGTCAATTTTTTGATATAGTTCAAGTACCTCATTTATAGATCCATTGTTATGCTGATGATACTCATGTGTATCTATCAATTTGGTCCTGATGAGGCAGATAGTCAGGCACCCGTTGTTTCTGTTATGGAGTCATGTATACACGACGTACGGACGTGGATGCTTACTATAACGGATTATTTTGGAATGATAATAACACATAATTTCTGATGATTGGTTCTCGTCAGGAGCTTTGTAAGGTGTCCTTGACTGGCATCCAGGTTGGCGACATTAATGTTTCCTCCGCTCCGCTTGCAATAAATTTAGGTGCGAGGTTCGATGCTAATATCAATGAAAACTCATGTAACTAAAGTTTGTGGTATAGTGCTTTTTATTATCTGCACAATATCGGACGCATTCGGAAACATTTAATCCTGCGATCCACCGATTTGAAATATTTACGCGGTTGCACGAAGGTGCTCACGCGGTAGGCGTTTTATGTTGGAGTGTAAATAACTGTGTTTGCGGGCACAAATCTTTTTTCTAATGGTCTGAACAGATGAATCTAAGTTTACTGGACACACACACCAAAGATATTAACATTTTGGCAATTGACACATTGGTTCACTACCGATTTGCCATCGAACACTGAAATTGGTATTGCACTAATTTTGTGCAAAATTCAATGGTGCTTGGCTGAGACCCACATTTGTAACAATTTGCCTACCCAGTGAATGACGTCTAGGGAAAATCGGTTCAGCACTCTTTTAAGGACTGCTCGGCCCTTTTATGGCAAAAGGGTGTAACTCAAATTTCCTAATTTGGAGATAAAGAGCAATTTAGGGTAATTGAGTGTGCTCTTTCCATTTAGCAGTAATACTGAACTACGCTTTAACATAAAATGCTGGGTAATGGAACTTTCATAGTCTTTTCTCTAAAAATGCAATTTTCAGACATACACCCTTTTGCCAAATCAGGGCCGTGCTCAGGGTTGAATGAAAAATAATTTCAGCGAAATTGAATAAAGCATCTTGTTGTAATTAACAAATGTATTAAATAATGCCTACGGCGTGAGTACATTCGCTTCCCCCTGGGTTAACAAAGGGAAATACAGAAAATTGATTCATGCATTCATCTCGAGCAGATTAGATTATTGTAATGGTTTGTTATTATGGTTTACCTAACACTCAAATTAACAGCGAATGCAAAATTACTGTGCTAGGCTTGTTTGTAATGCGTACAGATTTTGTCACATCACACCGTTCGGGTTATAGAGTTCATGAACCAAACGTCGCTTGTCCAGACTACATGTAAACTTGACGTCAACAATAATCAAAACATACAATAGAAAGAACAAAACTGTTCAAAATAATACAACTATTAAAAATTATGTACATGTCTAAAGTTGATATCCCTACTCAAACTCAACAGTATTTGTAAATAACGTTCCAAATTTCATAGAATGCATGAAATAAATCATCGCGTCCATCAGCCGCGGAAGTCAAGACGAACGGTGGACAGACAACGAGTGCGTAAACAGTAACGTAAACAGTACGCTGCAGGTATATAGACACCTTCCGGGGCGTAATACAGCGAAGATATCCTCGTCCAAGCTTACACGGCGCAGAATCTTAAATCAGTTCGTCGGTGCTCCAAAACACCAACCGCGAGGAACCGTCACGGACATTATGTTCACGCAGTTATCGATAAAGCGTTTACAAAGCTCCAAAACGACATACTTGTACTATTAACTAATTACAAAACATTTGAAGAGCTTAATTTTTGTTTTGTAGTAATGACAAGTTATAAGTTATATACTCAACAAAAATATAAACGCACGAACAAATTTCTTTGGTTATTTTTATTTTCAGAGATATAATGCATATCCCAAAATTACAGAGCATATTTCTCAATAAATGAGCTTTAATGTGGGAGCATTGCAATACATTTTTAAGCAATATTTCAATGCAGTATAGTAAAGGGTACCCACCATGGTGATATACAACAAAATAATAATATCCCAGGTCATACATCGTAAGACGTACATGTAGGCCGAGCTAGATACTAATTTATGCTATTTATCCTGAGCTTCACTGATAATCAACATAATTGGTATACAGAGAGCATACGGGTCTATCAGAGTAATAACAAAAGGTAACGTACACTCACGAAGTAACATGTATGCCAAGTTGATCAGCGTGGGCTCGATAATTGGCAAAGTTAACGACACAAAAAGAACGCTTTTGTAGTAAGAGTATAATCGATTTAGATTATTGGGAGAAATGTTTTCTTGGGCAGGATACCATAATTCGGTTAAGTTAATATCATTGTCTCGAAACCATTGACTCTAAACCGCTTGAGTACACCTTAAGATACATGTACAAATAATTAATATTACTAATACAAATATCCAGCGAATACAATTCCTGAGAAAATATCTGAGCATTTTTGTGAAATCATTGTTAAACATAATAATAAAAAGTAGAGGCCCCAGTATAGAACCATGTGCGAGACACCACAGGTTAAATGTCTTTGGGCAGAATTAGATGTTCTAATTGTTACAAAGATTTTGAAAGATGTTTCCTGAATCATTCGAGGGGGATACCTTGAATACCACAATGCGAGAGTTTGCTCAACAATATTTCATAAATAATACCGTTGAATGGTTGGACAGGTCGATGCAGCCACAATATAGAATAATTGGAAAACGTTGATTATCATTTCAATCGATATCGTGATTATATTCATTATTTAGATCAAGTTCCGAACATAAAAACCTATTAACGAAATGATGAGTCAAACTGCTCATTATCAAGCGAATTGAAGGAAGGAGCATTATTTACACGAGTATTACACGTCCAGGGTTCAGCACTAGTTGAGAGAGAAAGGTAACAATTTAGATTAAGATAAGAACATTTCAAGAGCACAATCCATGTTGATTTAACCACAATAATTATTACAAATTTGACAAGAGTAACGAATAGCCATAAGTGCTAATAGTTCACATTTACAAGACACACATCAACATTTAACAATAATGCTAATACGTAAATTATTACCAGAGTGTTCACTTATATACTAACTTTAGATATACTGTTAATGCACTCAAGTTAGGTGCTAGTACAAATAATAACCTTACTCTACAGTATCGACAAATGCACACCCAGAACTTGCATAATAGGATGCCGAGAAGGGATTCAAAATGACCAAAAAGAATATGAGGCAATAACAGTCTTAAATATGTACATTACTTATACTACACGCATAGCTGTATGTAGTGCACTTCACAAGTATTGTGTTTTACAACATTGCATTTGTGACGAGCTAACATATTATTACACTTTTAAGAAGCTCCTTCAATCGGAAATAAATGAATATTGTAATACTAATGTAAGTCGAACAAATTAATTATAATATAATTATAATATATTCTTGTATTTAAGTTTTGGGCTATTGAAATAGAGCAACATCTATTGTTTATTTTTTGCCTGCTAAATAAAAACAAATGTGGAGTGTGAAAGGTTGTAATACCTGACTCCACCTAAACAGTCTTTTGAATTTTAAAGCATTTTAGTCCTTTCATAATCGTGACTGTTTTGTGCAGTGTTAGTTGTTACACAGTGTAATGCCCTAGTACCTTAGTATCACAAAAGCATCATAAAACCGGAAGAAGTAACTGCGCGGGGTGGCAACCATTGGAAGTATTGTAACTGATGGGCAATGTAATATTGTTAACATGGTGCAACCTATTTTGTTAATAATATAATTGAACTGTAATTGGTTTTCTATCTTGTTATGATTGCAAGGAGTTAGTCACGTGACTTACACGGTACCTGGGACAAATGTTCCAGGAAAGTTACGTGACTAACAACAATGACTAACGATTATGACATGAAAATTGTGAATACAAATATATTACAAAATACGTTACAAAAAATGGAATATTTTGAAATGATTAAGTGTATAATAGTATCATGTATTAACATTGTACGTCTATGCACGATGATATCCCTGCTCACAGCAATTGTTGTAGACAGTGCAATGAATATCTTTGGTTAAAAATAAACTCTTCATACATTAATATCTACTGGTACGACTGATCTTTTACACCAGCGAAATGGCTTGATCTTTTTAAAAAGACGTTTCTTTGCAATTTTACGAAAAGACTTACTGAAAAGGCAATACACAAACACGTTGAATGCACTGTTGGAATACATTAAAAAAATCGTTATCAATCGAAGCCAGTTCTCGCGAATCTCGCCCGTGAAACCCTCCACTGTTTGTAAGATCCGATAAGGTAACATGAAGAAGGCGAAGCCAAGAGTTACTACAAGGAACGTCTTTAAAGCTTTGTTGTCGGTCGGGTTCACGTTTTGATCATTTGAAGCGTTGCGGTTGTTGATTTGCCGGGCGTGCTGGCGGCTGATTTGAATCAGACGATAGTAAACAAATGTTATTAAAGTCAAAGGTAACACGTACAAAAATATCAATAGACACACGCTAACATATCTCAATTCGAAGCTAACACCAGGAAAACACAAAACTGTCTTCGAATGGACGTCCTCATCGAACGCAGCAAGTGCACAGTAAATCAAAGCGGCTGCGCTTCCCACACACTGTACAGCGATAACACGACGTCTGCAACACCACACGTGAAACTTATACGGCTTCATAACCGCGATGTACCTTTCAACATTCAAACAGATGATCGTAAAGATTGACATAACAATCACAAGTTTAGACAACGCGATGAATATATTACAAGTGATCTTTCCAAAGTGCCATCCACGACTAGCAATCATTACAACACCGAATATTGTCAAAAAGCCAGTGAGAAGATCGTATACGGCCAGCGACGTCATCAGGACCTTGGTGCTGTCGGCTAGGTTTGTCACCCGACGGGTGACGGCGATGACAAGAATGTTTCCAGATATAATCAGCAGGGTAAGGATTGTCATGGCACAAGTACAGAGTGCGATAACGAACGGAGACAAAATCGTTTCACGATCCATTCTTGCCGAAGAGTACGAGGTGCAGTTCCAAACGCTAACCACAACTATAATACCGCGGGGGTAACCGTCGACAGAATATATATATATGGAAATTGTTGGCGGAGCGACGTTTATTCATTATAACTGAAACCCCTCAAATCGCCTTCTCTAAAAGTCACCGTCAAGTCTAACGATATTTGAGAGGTTTCGCAATCGAGCGCGTACGCGTTAGGTTTACGTATATCGAGTATACATGCTATGCGTTCTGAGCATACACGTACAATTAGCTGATAGGTAAACGCGTATGACGTCACAAGACCACAGAAACTGTCACGTATCCGTCGCGCTATATGGACATAGACAGCGTATTTAAAAACAAATTGCTAATTAGTCGGTGACCTTACAAAACTACAGATGGGCCACGAAGTTATCCGAACGCTGTACGTATAGGAGATTGTAAGAGAAAGGTGAGACCCTCTTCATTTTGCAAATACTCAGAGCATTACTACTCATCAGGGGAGTTAAGTGGCGCTGCCGTACCTTTTTCGCCGTCACTCATGTGGGTTCGAACCCGATAGTAATGTAACACGGGACACTGTCACCGGCTAGACCAAATTTTACGAGAAAGTACTCTAATGAAATTAGTTTTTCTGAAAACGGTCTATTATTGTAGGAAATACCTATTTAAAACGAAAACAATTTTGATTTGAGCATGCGCAGTCATTTGGAAAAACAAACATTCTGTAGGGTTATTTTCTTCCTGGCACACGCAAAATAGGAACAAAAGGCGTCGGATTCTCCAAAAAATCGTTACGTCATATAGATTCTCTTGTTTATTCGGTGCATTATCCAGCTTTTTGACCACGATTTTCGAATTACCTATACCTTATTCTCCTTCTTTGGCGTCGTTTTAGAATCAAATATAGTACACCTGCCACAGCAAACTTTCATTTATTAGCGAACCAAGGGCTATTTGTGATAATTATTTGATTAGGCCTCAATATTGGTACTGGTGCGACGAACTACAGTCGATCCCATCGTTAATAGGTGAAACATAATTTTAAATGCTACCACGATGCTACGTTGTAAGTTGAGATTCGTTTTAGATTTTATTTCAAAAAATATATAACAAAACGCAAAATAATGGAAAATATTTCACGTTTTGATAGGGGTACTATAATGTGGACTGATAATCTCTCAAACGGTGTCAAAGGTCCCTTTTCGACGAACCTTCTCCCTCTTGAAGAATCAGGCTACGGCATGCTCCCTCACGTTATACCCAGCCCCCCCTCCCCACTTTGAAAAACAAAATTAATATTCAGAGACATTGATCATAAAATGCTCGATCATAAATTGATCATAAAATGTGGCTCAGATTGCACCAGAGAGCATCTAGAAGCCCATAATTACGTATTAAATCTCTCGCACTGCCCGTTTTAGGCCGGGTGATATGGGGTTTGTTTACCTTTGCGAACACCATACATCTCAGAGAGCTCGCTAACAATCTGGGACTCGAAGCTCCGACCACAGTCAGAGTGAAGACGTTGGGGACATCCAAATGGCAGAAATACGTGTTTTACCAGGGCTTTTGCAACAGTGATAGCCTTTTGGTCTCTGATAGGAATAGCCCATGCGTATATCTGTTACTACCAGGACGTTCTCAAACCCATCTTTAGATTTCTCGAGTACATTGAAGTCCATCGTCAAGGTCTCCATTGGAGCAGATGCCGTCAGTGCTGAGAAATGTGGCTTGGTATGGCGTACAGTTTGTTTACTCACTGCACAGCGTTGGCATTGCTTACACCATAATGTTAATAGATTCATCAATGTTATACCAATAAAACTGGTTCCATATCAGACGAAATGTGCCAGCATCGTCATGGAACCTCTCCGTTACTTCTTTGTGCAGAGTTCTCGGCAGTACCAAATGGAAATGTACCTGTTTGTCACATGGTGACATGACCCTGCGATATAACAGCCCATCTCGGATAAAAAAACGCTAATACGACCCCACGGTCGAGACTTTGTCATTGGGTACGTTCAGGCAAACTCCCACGCTTTACGAAGTAGAGTACTTTGGAGATAGAATCATCTTCTTCTTGGAGCTTCATCAGGTGTTCGTTCGTGTACCCTGGCAAGCACCGGGTGCCTCCAATCAGACAAGCCTCCATACAGTGTACAGATGCGGGTGGGAGGTCGACCAGAGACGAATGATCATCCAGGCAAGCACTTACTGTCATAGAGGAGGCTGACACATCCCCTACAAAAGGACAGTCTTCGCCCTCTTCATCTTTCCCACTTGTGTTACGTCGAGAAAGGATATCCGCAGCCTGATTCTTTCGCCCAGATCTGTACTTAAGTGTGTATTCCAAGGAACTTAACTGTTGCATCCATCGCATCTCGTGGCTGCTAGTTTTAATTTAGTGTAATTTGTAAAATTGTTTTTAATTTGTTGATGTGTATTCCTAATTTTCAGTGAAATAGTTTAGGCATAGTGATTGTAAAGCACATTTAGGAGTTGTTTTTAACCGATTTTGTGCTATATAAATGCTGTAAAATAAAAATAATAGTAATAATCTCAGTACATCCGAGGTTCGCCTTGTCTACATAATAGAAGTGGGTTGTGGTCTGTTACAATCTCACACGTGTTTCCAAAGAGGTTATCCTTAAAAACCTCAGCCACTGCCCGTTTTACCGTAAGCAGCTCCAGTTTAAAAGCGCTGTACCTCCCACTTTGTTCGGCTGGCCGGGGGGTACGGGATGCGAAGGCAAATGCATGTTGTTTCTCATCATCTCCGAGTTGGAAGAGAACGGCACCAAGCCCTAAGGTCCTAGCATCTGTATCCACTCTCAACGGCTTCGAAAAATCAGCATACGAGTGTATCGGAGCGTTGGTGAGGCACTCAATAAGCATCTTGAACGACCTGTCCCCTTCTCCATCAAGGATGAGTTGGGTATTGAGGATCTGTTTACCGTCACTCTTAAGATACCGAAAAGTGGCCCTGCAATAAACGCGTAGTTCGGAATAAACCGCCGGAAGAAGCCCGTAAATCCAAGAAAAGGACGGACATCTCCCACAGAACACAGCTCCGGCCATTGGCGAATCGCATTAATATTTTCTGGGTTAACAGCGACTTCACTTTCTGACACACAATGACCAAGATAGCGGGCCCCCGGCTGCAGGAGATGACATTTTGCCGGCTTTAACTTTAGGCCATGTCCAACAAGCTTCACCAGCACACGATCCAGATGAACAAGGTGAGTATCAAAATCAGGGGAATTATGCAATATCGTCAAGGTATGATAACACATTGTCAAAGCACTGGTCCCCTAGACATCGTTGCATTAATCTTTGGAAGATAGCGGGTGCGTTAGAAAGGCCAGATGGTAATCGAGTATACTAGTACAGACAAAACAGCACAGCAAACGCATTTTTCTATATTGCTGTCGGGTGCACTGTAACCTGATAGTACCCACTCGTCTGATCCAGAACACTGAAAAACTTTGCACCACTTAGTGCTTGAAGCGGCTCTTTTATTCTAGAGAGCGGGAAGGAATCCCGGTTGGTGAGCTTATTAAGCTGCCTATAGTCGACACAAAGTCTGATGCTGGAGTCTTTCTACTGGGGAAGCCCATGGACTTGCACTCTCTCTGATGATGCCATCCTCCAGTAATTTCTTCAAGTGTTCTCGTACTGCCTTATACCGTGCTGGTGGCAACGGCCGTATTGGAGGTGCGGAACCTGTGTCAATTCGGTAGACTATGGTGTATGTGTATCCCAGATCCCGGTAATCGGCTGAAAATGTGCCCTTGTGTTTCCTCATAAGTGAAACCACATTGGCGACCTGTTGAGATGTGAGGTGTTTACCAATATTAACTGGAACTGGCATTGTGTTGGGCTGATAATCTTCAATCGTGGTGCTCACCATATTGACCCCAAGATGCATCTGTTTACATTTGGTCTCGTCAACATCCTGTTCAACTACAGAACCTGGATACAAGCTGCCCAGCACAGAACTCACTGGAAATTTGTCTCATTGTGTAACGCGATATGAAATTGGCCGGATTCTACCTTCACTAGACAGGGGGGAATATTAACTCCGGCTGGGAGACCTTTAGTTAGAGACGGTTCCAAAAACGCATTGTACGATCCGCCACCAGGTCCTTCTCGTCTTTTGCATTCCACAACAACAGCTTGGCGAGCCGATAAAACAACGCACTGTTTCTTGGCAAGAAAAAGTTCACTGACCGCACTGCCGAAAGATATCTGTCTATCCACTAAGGAACTGCCTGAAGAATTTCTCGCCCATTAAATATGAACCCGAGTTTCCCTATGACAAACTCGGGTTGGTACTTACCGATTTGCGATGGAGCTGTTTTGCAACAAGATCTCTCTTATCTGATCGGGGTTAATCAGGTGTGAACTTGTGGTTTATTGTACCACTGGCTGTGAGTTTACTGACAAAAAATTCTACACAATTATACCAGGTTCTTGTATATTCTCTAAAGTAAGTGTCAAAAGTTATTATGTACGCAACTTCGAATCATAACAATTGACCAATTGAAATTAAATAAGAAACAGTCAGCCTGCATACATGCACTTCAACGTTTACGCAATTTGACACCAGCAACCAAGACAGCCGGCCTACAAGGGCACTGATGATAATGTACACACAATGAACCAGTGGCAGTATAGTTACAGATAATACTGGTAGCCGAAAGAAGTCCCGGTTACCACAAGCGTACAGCCATAATTGATATTGCATTTAGTGACTGGCCTTTGGGACATGAATGTGATAAAGGCAATTACTTTACTGATAACAACGAAACACGAGTCAGAACGAAACCGGTGGGTAAAATTCAGAGTTTTTTGTTAATGGGAGTTTCACGTAATGCGGGATCCAGAATACACTTTAATGGTACCTCTGAGAACAGCGAAACACTCCCCTACGGTCCTGGAAAGGAATCGTTCATTCCCCTCACAAATCTGACTTGTGACACTAACTTCTGCCGTCTGACCTACTACTGATTTTCGGAATTTTCGCAGATGTCCGGTTGTACTTAGACTTGTGGACAAGTCGTGAAATGTTTGTAGCGACGGTCCGACGGGCGATGTTCTCGCGGGACTGCTTGGACGGGGCAAGCAAGTTCTCATAGTAAGGGGGAACTTCCAAAGCAATGAGAAGGAGGCTTCAAGATTCATCACGTTTATTCGGGTCATCAACTTTGGGGTCACGCCCCGGACCTGTAAATGTAGGACAGGCGCTCATAAGTTTCTGGTAATACACAGTCGTAATTTTAAGGAAAAGGGACTCACAATGTATAGAGGGATATTTAGAAAATAATTATTATTAAATCGCTCCAGCTAGCTGTGCGGCGAACGCGCGCAACATAAAACAACCAGTAATACTGTGCATGCACACCACATACGGCTGCTCTACAAACGTTCTAAACTTTATCGCTACATTTCCCTCCGAAAACACTCTCTTTTGATTAAACAACACTCACTAAATATTACCTATTACTGATCTATAACAAAATGCAGATAATCTAAGGTGGGTCCCTTTATCAAGACACAACTATATAAAAAAACTAGCTGAGCAAATCTCATCATATAAATGTAGTTAAATTATCTCCAAATGTAGGGCAGGTAGTGGCTCACAAACCCCGGGAAAATCGGCGAGGTTATTTAAAAACGTATAGTTGGAGGAACAAGCATAGCTGGAGGAATTTTACATTTTACAGGAATCATTGTTTCAAAGACCACACTTTACGTCTCTATAAACCTTCAGACTACCAACTGTCATATCTCCAAATAGTAAATAACGAATTTAAACCCCACTTTATTTGATTCGGTAACAAAACTCAACTACTCGTTGAAACCGTTTCTCATAAGCAAATCACCAACAAAATGTATCTTGTAACTTAAAGGTGACTTTACGGGTTTCCTACTACGTATACACCAATGCAAAGGTTTAATTGTATACAATCAAAGTAAAGAGTTCTTTATTGGAGCGATCTACCTAAATATAATATTTAATTTGGATGGCTGCCTGCCGAAATTGTACTTCGCGGGAGATTAATGCCCTGACGACTGTTTGTCTCTTTTTTTCACAAATATCACATAATAATAATGTGAAAAATTTGTAAATATAATTGAACTGTAATTGGTTTTCTGTCTTGTTATGATTACAAAAAGTAAGTCACGTGACTTACAAGGTACCTGGGACAAACGTCGTTCCAGGAAAGTTACGTGACCAACAATTATGACATGACTAACGATTATGACATGACAATTGTGAAAACTATACATACGTTACAAAAAATGGAATATTTTGAAATGATTAAGTGTATAATAGTATAATGTATTAAAATTTTTCGTCTATACACCACGATATCCCTGCTCACAGCTAACGATGTTGTTGTAGACAGTGCACTGAATATCTTTGGTTACAAATAAACTATTCATACATTAATATCTACTGGTACGACTGATCTTTTACACCAGCGAAATGGCTTGATCTTTTTAAAAAGGCGTTTCTTTGCAATTTTACGAAAAGACTTACTGAAAAGGCAATACACAAACACGTTGAATGCACTATTGGAATACATAAAAAAAATCGTTATCAATCGAAGCCAGTTCTCGCGAATCTCGCCCGTGAAAGCCTCCACTGTTTGTAAGATCCGATAAGGTAACATGAAGAAGGCGAAACCAAGAGTTACTACAAGGAACGTCTTTAAAGCTTTGTTGTCGGTCGGGTTCACGTTTTGATCATTTGAAGAGTTGTGGTTGTTGATTCGCCGGGCGTGCTGGCGGCTGATTTGAATCAGACGATAGTAAACAAATGTTATTAAAGTCAAAGGTAACACGTACAAA
>JAVCKS010017809.1:0-14537 GCA_032273685.1 Pteraster tesselatus
TTTTTGGGGAGGGGGTTGTTTTTGGAGGAGGGGGTTGTTTTTGGTGAGGGGGTTGTTTTTGGGGGAGGGGGTTGTTTTTGGGGGAGGGGGTTGTTTTTGGAGAGGGGGTTGTTTTTGGTGAGGGGGTTGTTTTTGGGGAGGGGGTTGTTTTTGGAGGAGGGGGTTGTTTGGGGGAGGGGGTTGTTTTTGGGTGAGGGGGTTGTTTTTGGGTGAGGGGGTTGTCTGGCCATCTGGAGGTCGTCTGTGTAAAGGATTGTTTGGAGATAGGGGTTGTTTGGGTTTCCCAAATCTCTGGGGCTTTCCTTCCACCTCTAAAACTTCACATGGTAGGAAAATGACCTGCATCAAAAAACCACTTAAATCAATCCAAGCATAATAATAATAAAATCTGCCAGTGTAAACTAAGCTGTGACTGTACCTGAAAAGAGCACATGAGGGTTTCATCCACGCTCATCATGCCACCAGCGTTATCAAATTCACCACAGTAGTTGGGTGCAGAGAAGAGGGTGACTAGCTGACGCTTGGCGAAGAACTCGTAGCCATCCTCAACTACCTGATTGGGAAACAGCAGAAATATTTAAAAGATTAGATTTTCGACAAATCAGTCGAGACACTTGTAAGCACGGAACACAGTTGCGCTGCTAACAGTTGCGCATTTGCCCGACTTACAAACTTTACATACTACGCGCTTAAAACCGGGATTAAAGCAAATTATCTGCGACAAATTTTGATTGTTATAACCCACGTTTCAAATCAAGAAGTATGCTGCTGTTAATACAGTCAGTCTTCTTTTATTCTCAATTCCTGTTTATAATGTGTTTGAACTGCAAAGGCTCAATCAACACGAACATTACTGTTTTGTTACATTGTGGATGCTAGCGCCAAATTAACCTGTTCCTGCTCACTCCCCAAATGGTTTGAAGTACATGTACCTACTGGACCGAGGCCAGTCGGTTTTATCGTCAGGCCAGTAAATTTACAACTGGGAAAGTCTGGTGGCCTTTTTACAATAATTGTTTTCTCCGCTTGATTTTTCCACCCCTGTATGTACATACTAATAGATAGATAACCAAGAAAGAATCCATTAGATGTTGTGCATTTAAATACATTCAGGATTCTGTAAAGTTACACCGTCTGAACGCAAGAGGGCGCTAGCCTACTGCACAGCCTTAAGGCAACTACTGCCGCCTGGCAGAGATTTCGCTCTACTGAGCGCACTTTTCAAGTCTACAATATTCGATCAAAACACATGTAGAAGCTTTCCACACTTTTCTATGCTTTAAAATGTTGTGCGGTCAGGCTTGTGAAGGATTTGTTTTTTAAGCTACAAGTCTGGTGATGTCCTTTTAGTTAGATCTCTGCAACACCATTGCTGCCCTACCGTGCTGGGTTTAAAATTAAACCTTTCTAACATCAAGCAGACAGTACAGCCTCGGAGAGATTCCTGTTCATTCTACAAACAACAAACCTGGTGGGCTCTACATATCAAGTCTAAGTCCTGCTTGTTGAGGAACTTGGAGACCACGTCGCCACCGAACGTAAATGAAACTCCGCGATCGTTTTCTCCCCAGCCCGTTGTATCCTTGTCGGGATCAGACCACAGCAAGTCACACAACAATCCTTGAAAGGCAAGAAAATTAGATCAATGAACACGGCAAGAGCACTAATCAGAACAGTGTTATACCCTCACACTGCATCCCTCTGCGGAGTATAAACAGCGGGCCATTATAGGGACTACTAGAGCACACTAGTCAAAACACTGAGGAAGTTTATATGGATAAGTCCATCAATTGGGGTACCAATCTGTAATGGTGCACACGTACTACTACATGTAACACTGCCTTATATATACTGTCATGTACGTGTGCCAGGGAAGAATTGTTTTAGCTGAATGTGATTCCACTGTTTATACACGTACACATGTATACATTAAAATCCCCTGCCACATACATGTACACATGTACATCTAATGTACATGCATGACCTTACTGCTCTTTAAATTGTTGGTATCCCATGTCCAGTATGCATTCTACTTTCTTTCATAAAAGGAGTACTACAGTGTATGAGCAGGCTACAATGTAAATACATGGATCAGAGGGCGCCCTCAATCAGCCATAATGTACGTATTTGAACATCAAATTCTAACCAAAAAACCACAATTTTGTACTACATGTACACCGCAAACCACTCAACACCAGCTCACAGCTACAGTATACATGTACATGTAGTTATATCGTCACCTTAGGCTGGTCTACCTACAGATAGGTAACTGACAAGACACAGTGTACATGTGGAGGGATGGCTTGTGAATCAAGAGCAACCCAGGGGTGTGCACAGTTCAGCTGCACATTTCATTTGAAGGACGAACAATCTGGTGCCAAAATCATGATACATGTAGATTATCCAAGCTCCGTGTGTCAGATTTGCTTTTCAGGATTGCTTTGAGTCCCTTGTCTTATATCGACTAGCCAGCCATTTTATTATTATAATGTGCACGTATACAATATCTGTCTACACAATCCTCACGATACACCTGTGGGCGTGCCTGCATGTAGACTGACTGACACACACACACACACATGATCATTAGAATAGTTTCACATCATTATGGACTCTTTAGAGAGGTCGATTTCCAGTATACACTGTGGTGCCACGCTTTCAGAAGGAAACAAATTAAGTCTTGTCTAATTAAAGCACTTCTGATGCCAGCAGGATTACCACAGGAAGAGTGAATCACCCAAGGATGCCCCATCATCATCAGGCAAAAACAACATTTAGTCTGCCTCGGTTATATACATTGTATATCGAATGCATTCTGGGTACATACATGTACGTGTACATGTACAGTGTATGTTATCAAATATCCTCCAATGCTGTACGAGTCATACTGGCCAACACATGGGGGTTAGCACACCTTGAAGTATACGTGCAATTACTACTACGGTACATGTACATGTACAGTACATGCACATTTTAATTTAAATTACATGTAGGGCCTTCCACCAATTTGGGGTACGATTCATGCAAGTACATGTACACACATACGGTACATGTACATTGTACTGTGCATGTACTGTGCATGTACATGTACATGCACGGTATACATGTATGTGCTAGTTAACACACACTGACTGGCTGTGAGGACAATAGCATACACTTATTCCATCAAGGGGTTGCGAGTCGCTAACAAATGCTTTAATATAGTGACACAAACATAAACATACCGGTATGCTATTTACCAATACTAGTGCCTGTATATGTGTACATGTACTTATTACGTGTGGGTGGCCATTATTGTCAGTGTCTTAATTTGCTGTTATGGTGAGAAAGCTGGGTGACTGTATGTACATTGTACATGTACACTTTCAATACGGAGACAAACAATTAACTGGGTACAAGGTTGATCAGAGCAAAGGTCACTTGGTGTGTGGAATACAGACACTGTGTGGGACCGCAGGACATTGCCTGAGTCACAAGAGCAGGATATTCTATCTACACACTGTACATGGTCAGACCCCAACATGTTCATGTACATGTACTGCAAATGCTTTAGACTACATACACCGTGTGTACCTGCACCAAACATATGTACATGAATGTGACCTATTCTCAATAAAGAATAACAAATACTGGAAAATGGTTTTTTGTGGATGTCCGGGTTTCGTGAAAACAGGTCCTGTATTACCACATTTACTTACCACACAGGAAATTGTATCTTATTTGATGATTATGTCATGCAAATCATTCATGCGATTACATCATAATTCACTCCTATTTATTTACGATTTCCTACATGTATGTCTACAGTGTGGCACCGTGATTACTACAGTTGTACATGTTTATGATTCTCAGTGCTCTGTGTTATCAATGTACAAAGCTTAAATCAGGAGCACTTTACATTCAACACGTCTGAATAATTCTTGTCTACTGAATAAAATATTCAAAAATCTGTATCAATCCAACCATTTACTGGATGTCTTTATCAATTTTTCCTATAATGCTTTAAATTTGTCCCTTGTAGCTACATGTGGAATGAAGGAGTTTGAAATTTGCGTTGACATCCCTACTGAGTGATCTAGCTGTACAGTAATGAGCCCCCACCTGTTTCTGGTACATCTGTAGGCCTCATAATGCGTCGGATTTGTTCCATCGACTGCAGGTCTGGTGACAATCCTGTCAATTACAATTAACAAGCAATGTACATGTGCACGTGATTAAGACTGTCCATATCAGTTACTATTCACACGAGGATTTGTGTTGTGGGGTAGGACGGGAGGTTAGGACAGGAAGGAGGAGGGGAGGAGGAGGAAGGGAAGGTACATGTAGTACAAGCCACTTCATACATATACAGTACATGTGATCCGCTCTGCAGAAATGAGTCACTTGTGTGTGAAACCTTATTTTTAACCAAAAATACTAGGGTACATGTGTGTAAATCCTTAGATAAATTGTAATCTCAAATAAAGGTTCCCAACAAGTGACTTAATGCTGCAGAGAGCAGGTACATGTACATGTACATGTAACTTACACGTACAGTATGTGATTTAGGACCCTGCTTCATGACCTACATGTAAAATGCTTCCTTAACATACATTGCAGGTGAATAAAATGTTCTTGATACTGTAATGGGCTGTAGACATTTGAATGTTATAAAGGATAAAATCTACAGGCAATATATTAACAGTAGTTTACATGTACATGTACATGTATGTATACACATGTACTTGTACATGTACCAGGAGGCTGGTGTAACTTATTTTTGTCTACATGACTTCCCTCGAGAAGTAGCAAACTGCAATCTTGACATCCAAGGAGACTAACTGACTTTATGCAAGAGAGATTTGACAGAACAACCCAGTCATTATGAATTGTATGTCAAAGTACCAGTAGTGGATTCCCACGTGAAGGTCAAAGGTGGGGAAGCAAGATGTGGACCTACCTCCATGACAACAGAAGATTTTCTCATCGATAATAGCAGCGATTGGCAAACAGTTAAAGCAATCCGTGAATATCTTCCATAACTTGATATTGTAGCGTCTTTTACCTGTGAACCGAGAAAGTATTCACGGAATAACCACTACAGCCCGTTTGTACTGCTCCAACCGTTAAAACGCCTGGGCCCGATCAAGGTTTGAACCCACATTCTGAGGATGACCAACTTTGGACCGCTCGGCCGCGACAGACGAGATACCAAAGAGGAATCCCCAACTTACATTCATCGTAGAAACCGTAGATCCTGTTAATACTGGCACACTCATGGTTGCCCCTCAGCAAGAAGAAATTCTCTGGGTACTTGATCTTGTAAGCTAGGAGGAGACATATTGTTTCTAACGACTGCTTGCCCCTGTCTACATAGTCGCCCAGGAAGAGGTAGTTGGACTCAGGCGGGAAGCCACCATACTCAAACAACCTCAGCAGGTCTGTGTACTGGCCGTGGATGTCACCTGTGTTTACAAGATGAAAGAGAACAAAAAACAGTAATTTTGGGGGGTCTTTTCCAGCGGCACAGTTGTTGTGCAGGTACTGTACACGTTCTGTAAGGGCAGGGCTCTTTAATGTTTTTAAGGCCAATGACCCCTTAGCTATTATTAGGTAAACATCATAAAAAGCTCATGAATAAGTATTGCACAATGACATGTACACATGTACATGTACAGAACACCAACAAGTTAACCACGTACCTGTAAGTATTCTCACATTTGACACTAATTTATAGTGCTGTCTTTCCCACTCTAGAAAGGTGCAGGCACCACTCATGGTGACTTCAACGAATGGTGTAAAAACATACACGTACATTGTACACGTACATGTACATTACAATTGTAGTTGGCTAATTAAACATTGTCAAAAACAAACATACTGTGGTTCAATTCCCAGTTGAGTCAACTTGGTTTTAAACTATAGCACAATACAGTGTCATGAAGGGAAACAAAACAGGCAAGCTGGTTGTAGTTACTGTATCTCTACGAAATATACATTGTACATGTAGCTTCATGCGACACAATAGCCAACTGTCACACTGCACATCAACAGACGGTTCTACGAGAACCTTACACGATTGTTCAGATTCACAGACATAAACATGCCAAGTTAAATAATGTACATGTACATGTATCACAGCTCTACACTTAAGATACAATGTACATGTACAGTACAAGTGTACAATGTGTATGTATATTGTACATTCAAATATATTGTATTACATGTACAGTATATTTTTACTTTACAGCTCCTACAACATTGATAATTGTGTGTGTATTTAAGAAAAAAAGCCATCTCACTTTTTTTTTTTACTAGAATGTCTTTACAATGTAGACCAGTACAGTATACTGTACATGTACACTTTGTGAACATTTGGTGCTGGTAAAGTTACCGGTAGTCAAATTAGACACATACATTGTACATGTACTGGTACATGTACGGGGAGATATCTAATAACACACGTACATGTATGTATCGTTATTGCATTGGGACAATTTATAATTCAGACAACTTTAATAATTGCCAATTTTAACTAATTGTCATGTTTGCATTGTCAGTATAAATCCGTAATCTTTTTAAATTAATCATGTATTTCTTAAATACACTGTAAAACGTTCAGCTACAAATTATGCAATTGGCTTGCGAATTCAGAGCATGTTAGTCTGTTACTGCTAATGTCAGTCTATTACCAAGCGTACATGTACAGTACATGTATATGGAATGTACCATTTTATCCAGCAATGAAGGGAGAAAGCTGCCACCACTATGCAGAGACACTAACAAGGAAGACAGTACACAAATGTTTACATGTAGGAGTTTATGCCCTATTAATAGTTTTTAATACAGAAAAGACTTTCAAAACTTCTTCCAATGTGTCAGTCTGTTACCCGTGGAATTGCCCACGTTGCTTTTACGCTACATGTATCTTCCATTTCACCCTTGACACAATCGCACACTAATAATATAAATAAAATGTGCACGCTGGCATCCTGCTCTGGGAATAAAACTAGCTAATTTCTTATCTTACATGTAGTTATCCACTATGGTGCTAAATAAGTTAACAAAACAAAGTTCTTTATTGAACTTCCTTGCTACTCTGGTGTAAATGGTCCACTTTAACCCTGTAACCTTTAACCCTTAACATTTGAGCTTGATCATACAACCCTACTTTGCATCTAGGGTGCCTCCAATGTTGACCAGCTTTTAGCTGCCAATGAACGTGCCAGTAAACTGCTATTGCTAAAGTTAACACGTCACAAGCACTTTCGCCGGTTTTAACTTAACGACCAAACTATAGAATGTTTTCCCCCCCCCAAATCAAAAGTCAATTCTTCTATCGTGTCTGCTCCTATCGTGTGACATTACCAGCAGTTGTTTTTCTAACTGCTCATCACTGCATGGGGTTCATCAGCATCATCAGCATCATCTTCATTATCAATCCTCCAGTATATTTTAGGGTATTTTCTTATTGGTGGAATTGTAGTCCAGACCTTTCCCTAAGACCGACCTTGCTGAACTATGTTGAAATAATGAGACTAGTCCAATACAATGTTACACCACGTATGCACCTCGCTTGCAACAAAAGTAAAGTTGATTATGACATGTACATGTACTGTAACATGTACACAATGTAGCTGTACATGTATAATACACTGTACATCAGTATGTGTATGTGGCTTAGACCTGGTTGGAGGCCTGAGAAGAGTGGAATGCCAATTTTAACTGGGGCCACAAAGACGTTTGCTTGAGTAATCTTCTAAAATTATTTTATCGAGAAACACAATGGAAATAGGTTTGTACATGTAACTTCCTTGTGTTATCTTCGGCAAACCATTTCCCCTGCCCTACCAGTTTTATTTTTCTTGGTATACATTGCTGAATAAAGAGCCAAAACCTCAGTGTAGACTAGATCAATGCAGACTAGATCCAGCCATACATGTAAAGCAAGCATGTACATTGTACATGTATCAAGCATTCAATTACATGTATTCACACTGTACCACGGTACATTTAGTTACACAAATCCTGCTTGTCATGTACCGATACATGTACATTGTACTGTACATGTACAATGTATGTACAGTGTATGAAAATGCATGTACATGCACATACGTGTACCTCTGCATTCATACATGAACACGTCTGTCAAACCACTATCCACTTGTCTTGTCAATTTTAAGATGTACATGTACTGTCTGTTTTAAGACTGATTTCACCCTGAAAATAAATTTTTTATTGATAATTTACATAATAAGTTAGTAGCTTAGAAATGATGTGCACATACATGTACATACGTACATGTATACTATGTACATGTACGTTTACTGTACACGCATGGCATGAATACCTGTACATCCACAGATAATCCTTCGCTGGCTTGTCAAAATGGCATATTGGCTGCCCGCAATAATTTGTTTTGACAAGAACAAACTCAGTATCTGTGCCAAATAATATCATTCTAAAGCTACGGTATGTATGCATGGTACGTAGTGCAGATGCTTCTGTCTGATTGGTACAGTATACATGTACAGGTGTACAGTTTACTTATATACATGTACGTAATTCTGATTGGCTTAAGTTAAAGACTTTCACAATTCACATACATGTACAGAAAATGGTTAAATGGTCATGTACACTCTATATTATAGGATGGGCCGTCTTAATGAGGACGGCAAACATTCCAGTATTACACATTCAATTATTAATCAACTTTCTGCATTGACCAGTGCATGGTCACCCAACCAAAGAGAGTTTGAGTACCTGTAATGACAATTGTTGGTTGCCATAGGTTTTGTTGCAAAATGTATAACAGCATTTTATGTAGCCTTTACGGCTGCGATGGTACATGGTTTTATCCGGTTACATAGTAACATTATTATTATTTTTTTTTTTCGTTCATGAATCTTTGTAACATCTCTACATTTTTGCTTATCGTTACCAGCAATCAATATACGGTAAATTAATACATACAGTAGCTTCTCTCAGCCCAGGAGGATTTAAACAAAAAATACTAAAATACTAAATATGCAGCGGCAGGGCTAGTTTAATATCAGCGTTGTACTATAAATATGGTAACTCCATGCTACATGTATACATATATGTGAGTATACAACGAAGGCAAACATGAGGTGCCTATGCAAACATGAGGCACTGTGGTGAACATAGGATGCTACGGCAAGCAAGTGGCACTATGTAAAAACATGAAACGCAAAAACGTAGGCCACCACGGCAAAATACAGGTATGGGGCACAAACATGACAAGTAAGGTTACTCAGTACAAAAATAAAGATTGCACAAACTTCTTAATCATTAAAAACTACAAATGATGTACATGTACGTGTACATGTACAGGTTGAACTTATTTTATACGGAATTCTTCATTCAGTAAACCATTCACCACATTCGATTGGTTCTTTACTTACCACATATTTTAAGGGGTGCTTCAAGCTCCAACAGGATGGGTTGACTAAGGAACAGTTCACGCGACTTGAGACAGAGACCTTTGACCTCAGCTTCCGTCAGGTTCACCGTCTTTCCTGGTTTACATCCTCGGACTGAAATAAGACAAATGAGTACAAACAAATGAGGACACTGTTGGTACCCTCTGTTGAAAGTATTTGGAGGTTGGATTCAACATTTCTTCCAGGATGACTTAAAGGACAAGGTTACTCAAATAATTTGAATTTGTATTTGTTAAAAACATCATTGTGAATAAATATTTGAAACAATATTAAAAAAATATCATCTTCATCCGTAGACACGTCACTCAACTCTATTTTCTTCATTTCTTCAGTCATAAAGAAGCGTGCATAATAATGGCCGCGGAGAAGTTTGTGGGGCCGTGTCGTCATTTCGACCTATGACCTTTTTATATTAATTTGTGGTATTTCGTAATTAGGCGGTATTTTTTTTTAATTGTTTCAAATATTTATTCACAATTATGTTTTAAACAAATACAAATTGTGGATTATTTGAGTAACCTTGTCCTTTAACTAAAAATGTAAACACATTTATACAGGGTACATGTACATGTACACAATATGTACATGTACATGTACATGTACATGTAGGTACATGTAACATTAGGATCTAAACAGTGAGACAATGGGTTGATCTATGGTTTAGTAGTGTAAACTGATCACATTTCAATTAAGCCTGGGTGACTGATGACATTCTTTACTGGAGTAGTCGCCATGCAATTAGTTGTGACTACTCGACTAATGACAACAAGTCACGGACTGTCAATGAACTGGATTTGTTTTCCCGCTCCTGACGTGAAACGTGATCAACCGAGTACTTAATTAATTATGCATGGAACGTGAAAGTGCTAACAATTAATATTTAATCAACAATCACGACAAGCTGAACCACCTACATGTACATGTAGGATTGTCAAGTGATTTTTTGTGCCAAATTTCCTGGCCAGCATTGTGTGTCTAAGATACCATGAATAGTCTGTTGTTGAACAAACAAAGGGGAAGCTTGATTAACAGACACTTCCTGTCTATGGGGAAACTTGTGGTTTCAGAAGTCAATGGGTGGATTTTACTAATCACACTGGTAAACGTTGTTGTATTGTAAGTAATTAGCTACAAGGCAGCATAAAGAATATTTGATTGATTTATGTTTTTGCGGACATTACATTTTGTTCTTATTTAATAACCCCAAACTAGGGGTGCGTCTTATACATGTACACTAAATGTGTCTTATATATTGGTCAGTACAGCAACTTTGTTATAGGGCCTACTTTATCATAACACCAATTGCAGAATACCTCGCAACCACGTTCCTTTTCTAAAAAAATATCCTTGTACCCAGACTTCACTTTACAATAGTTACTTCACAATAATATCAATTACAAGGGTACCACACTATTCACCAAAAAGGAAGTTACGGGGTATTCAACAATTGAGAATAACCAATCATGCCGTGCAGATTTGTGGATATATGCTGTTATTGTGAAATTTAGGTGCTAACCACCAGTTTCCCTTCGTTTATTTCCCCCGAATTTACCTACTTAGACTGAGAAAATTGTAAAATAAGGAATCAGTTAAGGAAGAAGTTTGGAACTTTGCTAAAACTAGTGGTAATTCTACCCTATCCATACGAGGCCAAAGGGCTACTCTTGCATGTACATGTACTGTATACGCAACTAGACTTTCAACTACAAGTATAGCCTTTAATACAAAAATAGCCGCACCGCGGAAGGTACATTTTTAAAAAGTTGTATTTTTTTTTTAACAGATTAGATCGAGTTGAAAACTTCTTCCTCAAGGGATTCCTAATGTTAGATTTTTCTTAGTCCAATCATGAAGGAAGGAACTTCCTCCGTGGTCTAATTAAGGTACATTAGAGAACGAAGGGAAACCGGCGGTTAGCACCCAAATGTTTTCTTCTGTCAGCTGAGCCTTATTTTTGAGCATTATATGTATTTCATATAATTACATGCTTTACATGTCAATACTCTAGTCCTGGCTATGTGAACATAAACATGTTAGTATTTGGGACGATACTTTTATAGCCTAATCATTATTAATATTTATTATTATAGTGTTATTTTTTTAATGGCAGATTTATTTTTCCAATTTATATTTTAAGGCACAAAACAGTTTTTGAAAGTAGACCTTTCTGATTTTTGGGACGTTTGTACGCACCCGTCGCACCCCACTGGCTACGGCCCAGCTTACAACTAAAAATAATGATGACAAGTCGTAGGTGTGTCGTCTGCGGTGTTCGTGCTACGAGTACGACGACCCGACCAGCCCACCGCCCGATTGCGACGTTCATTTTCAAAAAGCGCTTCCATGCCGATGTTAAATCGATAAAGCAAATTTTATTATTTACAAGCAAACCTAAATAAGAGTATGTAATATTAGTAAACAAACTGTAGGATAACAGGGAATAATACTATAAATATTTGAGAAAATTCACCTTCCAAAAGCCGGAGAATGATGCTATCCACATTCAGTTCACTGTCCGCCATTTTGAGAGACTGAAAATGACGTCAGCAGCAGAACTTCTTCCTTAAACGGTAAAAGATTGGCGAAACATTCATCGTTGTTGGCGCCCTGTATGTTTTGGTAACATTGAACTACGTATAATAATTCGGCTAGTAAAAACTTTAAAAGAAGGGAGCGGAATTTAAAAGTATCGTAATGATATCAAGTGATATAAGGTTCTTGACGATATTATCTGTAACCGTATTCCTGTTGGTGCTAAAAAGTACTTGCACAGGTTCAAGGTTTCAGAAAGCGGGATCACAAAAATACGGAAGCGCATTGCTGCCAACTATAATACAAATTGTTTTCAAAACAATTTACCCACGGTCGTGCGTACGAGAATAGGCAATCGAACAGAATAAGCAATCAAAACACAAATAAAATCACAATAAAGCCATTGTCGAACTCCCAGATCATAACATTAAAGGAGACGTTTCCCCACCAAATGTATGTTTGTGATCACGACGGTACCCCATACAATCAAACCAATGTTGATGCCAAAATAAATTTGAGTTTGAGTTTGATAAACTTGAAACTCAAACTCGGTTGTACTACCGGCTATTCCCATTCATTGTGTACGCCACGCTATCGTTATCACATGCATATCGGTACTGTAGTGGCGGATCTAGGCTTTGGTGACGGGGGTTGAGCCGGCCCTAAGGGCCGAAGCCTATGAGGCTGACGGAAGTTTAGAATTCCCGAGATGAATTTGGGGTAATGAAGAAGCATAATTATTTTGATTTACAATGGGAGTACCTGTTATATATGCCAAAAATACTTAGGCCTAATAAGCAACAAATATTACAACTTTTTATTTTTTTTTAAATATGCAGCTGGATCCGCCACCTGGTACTGGCATAATCGGTGCAGTAGGCATATTATTTGCATGTACATTTCAAAATGGTGCATTTAAATACTTTTTTAATATACTTACCTCTGCTCTATTTTTTATGATGTATGCTTGGAGTATTTTCACTCGTGTGTATGCCATGGCTTCGGTAGCGATCGCTTCCAGTCGGAATGTCTTTTCGTCGAATAGGGCACCCTATGCTTTATAATGCCTGTTCACAGCGCACTTTTCACCCCCTTTTAATATAGAGGCTATACCAACAGTAGTATAGGTGGCGGTGGTGTTCGCCGCCGGGTGCAATTATACAAAAAACCTAAAAAGTATACTACTTTTTGTCTTGCAGCAAGGCGGAGAGTGTATGGTTCTTCCAACCGTCAAACAGGAAGACGTTCCCGCTCTCTTTCCAAAGAGGGTTACTACCAAATCAGTACCGCCGGGAAAGAATTACATGCGTTTTACACCGCAACCAGAGTAGACCCGAATGAGCATAACCATCCACTCTGTGTGTGGATAAAGTTTCTTAAGCAAGTTATGTCATTTCGGATGCACTGTTCAATTTAAATTGTCATTCTGCGAATGAAAAACCAATGGGTAGATATAGATTACAGGCCCTAGCTCCTCGATTCAACTGCTCGTTCTAGTAAAGTCTGCAGTTAAACTCAACCACTTCTCGTATAATGCGTCTCTATACTACATCCAAATATATACATAATATATATTTGCAAATTATGTATTTGGTTTGATTTATAACCTGATATAATACCTTGGTGTTGGATTTGTTTTGTTTCTATATATTTTTGTATTTTACTATCTTTGCTTAGTCTTGGTCATAGTTATGGTCTGGAAAAAAAATTGCGCCTAAGCGATTACCGCATGGAGGAGATATTTTGATTGGTGTTTATGTATACTGTATTAGATGTATTATTAGCGGCGAATTTTGTTGGGAGTAGGGTTTGATTGGTAAGTTTAAAATAGTGAACATTTATATTTCTATAAGCTCTGAAAATCCTTGCGACTCGTCCCTGCTAGATTTGTTATTTTTCTGATTTTGAAGCAAACCCCAAAACATTTAGGGTAGTATACCCCGTCGCCCGCGCTTGCGGGCTAAATACTGATAAATTGGTGGATGCAGCTGGCCGCAGGCGACAGGAACTTTTATCAGTAACATCTACAGACGCCTGTAGGGGGAGGGGAGGTGGAGGGGAATGGGGAGGGGTTTTAACCATACCACTCGAACTAGTCAATATTTGTATAATATATACACTGTATAGTAGCTTGTTTATCCATACACCGGTTATACGGAAAACTATTATCCTGAGGTTTTTCGCTGTGTACGAAGTCAGTCACCTTTATAGAATGGGTAGAAGAATCCCTGCAATCTGATTGGTTAAAAGCGAAATTCGCGCAGACGATTTATTTTACTGGAATGCATGAACGATACTTATAAGTTATATACAATGTACTATGACGTACAACGCCCCACTAAATCCGCGTCATATCTGATTGGCCGACGGTCGATCACGTGCGCTGCAATATTTGTTCTATTGCACTCGTTTGGTTCTATTACATGGTTCTATCACATGGTTTTATCACATGGCTGGCGAAAGCTCACACCGCAAAAGTTCGAATAAATGAATTTTAAGTAACAAATTCGGTGACAGATGGCACGTTCTATCCCACTCGGCTTCGCCTCGTGGGATAGAACG
>JAVCKS010017820.1:0-30757 GCA_032273685.1 Pteraster tesselatus
ATGAGGTGACAGATGGCACGTTCTATCCCACCTGTCACCTCATGAAAATAATTCGCACCATTGCACTCATAAACATTCGTTATTTGTATACTATCTTCTATAAAACATACATACATTACCTGTGGCAGAACTGGAGATCTGGGCATTTTGCCCTATCAGCAACCTCATACAAGTATTCATTTCCATACTTTAGTTGCATTTCAAGCTTGTAGGTATTCAATGCAGATGATGGGGAGTGCCCTTTAGAGAAGAGTTTCCTGAACGTTTCTGTCACTTCTTCAGATACATCACGAAATTTAAGGGCATCCGCACAGATTATGGAATGGTTGTGGTTGTGTCGAATCTTCACATGAGTTGCAAACTTTGGCAAATAAGGGTCCTTGAATTTAGCTCTGGAACAACAAATATTATAATAATGACATTACAGCTCAAATCAACCTCTCTAATTTTCTGGTAAACTGTAACCAAAGTAATTATGATAACAAATGGGTATTAAATGTTTATTTTAATGAAGGTTTTATCAACTGTAGCCATGCAACATAACATTAAATAAAAATAGACATGCTTGGAATATGAATACTGTGATATTGCGGGTGCATGCAATTCCGAAAGCAAATGCTCTCACACTATTGTACAGATCAACTATTGTATGTTTGTAGACAAACATTAATAACAATGTGTCTAGCGTGTCTATATGAAATTATTGTTCATAGCACATACCTACTTCGCTTTCCTGGGTTACGTTTCAAGGTTAAGACTACTTGAGCTGGACAGCAAGTATTTTTGGACCTCAGACGAAGGTCAGCTTTGTCCGATCTAGGCAAAGTATTATGTTGGCACCGGTAATACACTTTGAAGAGGTTAACTCGTCCACTCTCAGGTTTAGTGGTGTGCACACGAAGAGTGATTTTGTTTTTTTGCTGGTAGTCAACCAACCACTTGGTAGCACCATCCCTAACAGTGATAGCAACACGAAATTCGGCTAAGTAGCCACCATCAATTGGTGAGAATGAGCACAGGCGATACTCGTAATCGGCAGGGAGGCTTTTCTGGTGGGGAACAATTAAAATGAAGAAGAATTTTTCATTTAAAGATACAAATGTAATCTAAATCTTGTGTTGGAGATAACTCCATTTGTTGTTAACAAATTGTTAATATCCACATTATTTATAAAATTCATGTACCACATGTAGTTTGTTTAGTTGGCAAAATCATTACTAAAAAGAGCAAAGTTTACTTTTGGTGGACAATTTGCAGGAAAATAAGATTCTACATCAAACTAATTAAATGTACAGAATTCCTGTTTAATAGTTTAAGCCCTCAACTATTATTGAAAGTAGAAATATTAGTTAGGCGTTGTTGATTCAGGATATAATTGATGCGTCCATGATTCATGCCTTTGATCTTCTGTTTTTATTCTCCTCCAAAACATTTAAGAACAAAATTATTCAACCTACATATAAAGTGTTACTATCATCAGACAATACTGAACTGACAGTATAAAGTGAAAAAACTTTCCAGTTGCAGATAACCACAAAGTACCTGAAGTAGTGTTTTTATTTATTATTGAAACTACATTTATCTTACAAATAAAGGAAATATCACCCTATTAATGTGTACATTTCCAATAAAAGAAAACATTTCTTACATGTACATGTAGGTTGGTCGATAGGTGTGTAATAAAATATATTACACACTTCAGATTAGGTAAACTAAACCCCTCAAAAAAGTTCTGCAATTCAAGTTTGAGGGATGATATCTTTCTTGTTACTAATCTATTAAAAAAGAAACTGGTGTCGTTAAAAAGCTTGATTAATCCTCTTTACAATGATGTGTCATTTGTGATGCTTATTCAATCATAAAATGCGCAGTCCTTCTGAATATGCAGCAAGGTCAAAAATGAAATGTTGCCAAATCCGTTGTTTTCAATAGTGAATTCATCCAAACTTTAGAGACAAAACAATGAAGACACAGACAAAAAAAATTCTTACTGTCTCCTCTCCTTTTATTGATTGCATTATAAGCATCACAAATGACACACCATTGTACAAAGGAATAATCAAGCTTTACAATAACACCAGTTTCTATTTTCATAGATCAGTAACAAGAAAGATATCATCCTTTTTTGGGGGGGGGTTTATTTTTACATAAAGATATTTTTATCAGCCATCTTTACGACCATCCGGTGCACACATAATAGTCTTTCTTTTAGAGTTATGAATAATGCAAGCAAATGAAATCAACACATATATTAGTGTGTCACAAATTGACGCTTGGGTTGCGCAATCGCAGAACTGCCGGTAGAACAACACACTTTCGCAAACAACATGTACTGGTATACGTACAAGTACAAGTTTAATGTATGGTTAGGGCACTTATGTACATGTACAATGTACATGTAGGCCTACGCACTCAGGCCTATACGTACATCTCAGGCACATGGGGCAATTGCCCCACAGCAACTAATGCATGCCCCAAATTGCCTCCAGCGCCCCTAGCCACACCTATTTCATTGCTTAATAATTCATCTATTTTCATTCCACCTGTAATGATATCGCTACCTTTAAAAAAAAAAATTAAATTGTTTTTTGACATGGTGTAGTAATGTTTGTGTACTAAGGCACCTTTTTTTATGACATGGTTCGGTAACTTGTACAGTTCAGTGATGTGATACCCTGTGGCCTGTTGTGAGCTGATAGTTCTTTAGACTCGATTGGATTGGATGCTAGTCTGGTTTCACAGCCTGTTACAGTTTAGAGATGGGGGGAACCCACAAGGTCAAGTATGGATCGAAAACCCGATTCATAGCCCTGAGATTCACTACCCCGGGTGTGCTTGGGTTTGGGCAATAACCCTAACCATAACCCTAACCCATCGTACCCGTAGGTAGGGTCTTTGAGTACAATTTTAAGCACTTTACTACCTCCGTAAACAAAGGGAAACCGGCGGTTAGCTGCCGAATTTTGGGCAGCGTCAGCACTGCACAGAAGGAATTACCCATTTTATTACTAGTCTGGTACCCTTGTTAAGGCTTAGGCTTAGCCTTGTATTAATTGATATACCGTAATGATGTGAAGGCTGGGTACAAGAGGGACGTGGTGGATAGGTATTCTGGAATTGCTCCAGGAATTGTAATAACAATACACGTCACATGTAGTCACTTACTGAAAGTTCGGGGTAGTTCTTTAATTGGTCGCTGTCCGAAAGTTCGGGGTAGTTTTGGTCGCCATCCGCTTGCTCACTGCTGTCGGTAGCCATGACCGTACACACAGTATACACGTACTGTACTGACACATGCGCGCGATAGGCATATCTTGTATATTACGGCCGGTAATTGCGCGCATACGCTGCATGGACTAGACGACTGCATTCGGATTGTTTAAAGTGATAGCGCCCTCTTTTGCCGCTGATTATACCATTATGTACTTTGTACAATACATTTTTTTTGGACACACGGACCACTGACGACGCGTACGTACGTGGCGCATGGACGAGATCAGAGCTAAGGTAGACCATTATTAATAATATCAACCGGCCCTTTAACAAATATTGCGTGTAGTCACTACGTACAACGTGTCCTATCTTCTAAACTAAGTTTGACCATACAGGTGGTTTAACGGCATTTCGTTAAGTTCAAGTTGATTTCATTCTAAGAAGTAGGAGAAAGATGACACTTAGGTTCCGGACAAAAAGATGTATTCTAGTCATAACGGTTATTGTAGTGGTTATATTTATGCTCAAGACGTTTCTAATGGCTGGTGAAATGTCAACAGACAGTAACCCATCTGGCCGCGACGGGAAGGTACAGTACCTACATGTATCTGATTATTGACAATGAACGATGTACATGTAGGCTAGCGTAGGCTACGTTTAAACTTAGTAAGAGAAGTTATACAGTACTGTATGTTAGTTTAATGTTTTAGACAAGTAGTAGCCAGTAGGGCCTACTCAGTCCTTTTGGCCTGTTGCAACGATATTAATTAAGGAGTTACTACATTGTACAACAAGGGTACCACTAATATTATACCAATCACCAAAACAGGAGTGGCGGGGTATTCTACGAGTATGAGTAAGCCAAATTAAGAATCGCCGAAACTAGGAATAATATGGCAATCACACAGGTTTATGCCACTCTCTTGGAGCAACTTCAGTACAGAATACTCGTCTACTACATACAATGTACATGTACATGTACGTCCCTTTACTAAAGATATACCCTTGTACCCAGTCTTTTACATCACAATGATGTTCATTACAAGGGCATCAGACTAGTCATGAAATGGTGAGTGGACAGGTACCGGTACATTGTATTCTGGAGATTAGCCTAATAAAGTAAAATTTTACTAGTACTTAGTAGGCCTAATAATAATAGTGATTTAGCATGATAGAATTTGGGTGCTAACCGCTGGTTTCCCTTCATTTATTTGTCCATAGGCATGTATGTTATTTATTATTCATTCATTTGTTTATAAGTGGTTCAGTAAGTGATTGGAAGGCATGATTTCTTTCTAAACATAACAAAACGAGCAGCGGCATTTTAAATACCTAGCAGTCGGGAAAGCTGGTTTTGTGGTACCCAGACTTCACTTCACAATGATTCTAATTAGAAGGATACCACATTATTCACCAAATAAGGAGTGGCGGGGTACTCAATAAGCAAGCCCAATATTCCATTTAAAGGATGAGATGCAGAATGTGAGTCGGATGCAGTAGACGTCTGAGCATTGAGTGTCATTTTGGAATCAAATACGAAATTACAAATAATACATTGTATGACCCTAACCCTCCCTTACCCTACATCCTCCCTAACCCTACATCCATACTATCACTAGAGCCTTAGGATATTTTTAGGATCATTATTTAAAATGTATTATTCTTATCACTATATACCCCTACCAAAGGAAGAAACTACGCTAGTAATACTCTGGCATGCACGAACCCGGCAACCCGCGATATTATTCCTAGTTTCGGCGATTTCTAATTTTGTGATGTAAAGGTTGGGTACAAGAGGTATTTTTAGAAAAGGTGGAAGGGTGATGGACGGATATTGTGGAATTACTCCGGTTTACAATGTACAATGTGTACGTTGTAACAGTTACGACAGTACCATGTTTTCCTTCCTCTATGAATGGGTCTACTAATTTTAGCCCAGGGTTTAAGATTCAATTTCGACAATGCAATAATAGGAAAGGCACTGGAGGTTTAATTTGTGGGCCACACTGAATACTTTTTAGTTTACATAATTATTGTATAGGGAGCGCAACACTCAGTACATGTACGTGTTACTGGCAGCGCTGCTCCACAGCTGGAACAAGGCCAGACTTAGGGTCATGGCCATGGGAAAAATTCCATTACAAATTTGTACTGAACATTCGGTTGCAATTAAATTTGTCAGCATGCCAAAAACTCTTAAATGCTTTTTTATCACAAAAATGTACGAAAAGTACCTTAACTTTGTCGCCGAAAAGGTTTTCCTCGATGAACACTTTCTTGTAAAATGTGTTACATATACATGTACACGTCTGCAATGCTTGGTACTGTATATCATTGGAAATGTCAGTCGTATGCATTATCACATGACTTCAGAGGATCACGTCAGAAATTGGCTTTCCAAAGTATGCAGTTTTAATGAAATTATTTTATCAATTTTTACAGCATTTTCATAATCTTTTTTTTAATGGGGTCTAATCAACTCATTCCATGTACAGTATGGAAGAACTGAAATTTTCACAATGTTATTGCGGTTTGTGTTCGTAAATCCTTAGATACATGTAGATGTAGACTATTACTAGAACTTTGTAAAACGAGTCAACTCAAATAAAGGTTCCCTGGCAAGCAGCTGCTGACAAGTGATTTCTTTTGAACGGTAAAATTACCATAGAATCCCAGATCAAACAACTTGCCCTAAGACTGCAGTGATCTGGGGTTCATATGGTAACTTTTTGCACTCAATGATAGGGCCTACATGTACTTGTTGATGCGAAAAGATAGAAACACCAGAGAGAAAGATTTATTTTAAGATAAACCTGCATACATACATAAAATTGTACATGCTGATCATGTACATGTACAGTTTATAGTTTCAAAAAATTAGCAGGAATTTTTGTTCATTGAATTAAAAATGAACATGGCACTACAATGTAGGTGGCTAAGCTACTACATATATATGTACATGTATGTAGAAACAAATAAAAATGTAAAAATAAATAAAAACCTAAAATAAATAAATACAATAAATAGTCACAATAGTACAAATAAAGAAAGCAAATTTTTAAGGAATATATATGTATGTATCTTGAAGTGGAATACAACCCAAAAGGTACACGTTTACCGTTTATGGGAAGGTTCTTTTTATTGACAGTATAAAGAGAACAGATTGTGACAAAACGTTTCACGGTAAATGTGCATCTTTGTGCAGGTGTGTGAATTTACACCAGTGTACCACAGTAACCTGTTCATTACACGTACATACGTGTACACTACCAGGTAATTATTTCCTTAAAGACAGTGCACTCATGCTCATCGATTATGAATGAGGAATAATTATATCCAGGCCTCTAGGGGCCTACTTAAGATGAGTCTGTTGAGAGGGAGGTGCTCTAGCTACATGTATATCGCCCGCTCTAGAATACTCTGTCACAGGCAGGGGGGTACACACAGGCAGGGGGTACACACAGACAGGCGGGCACACAGACAGACAGCAAGATAGATTTAACAAACAGACGTACAGCCCCTATACGCGTACACTATGTAGACAAGACACATTCAATTCAATAATATTAAAACAGGTACAGTATGGAGAGAATGTATGTTGATATAGAGTAAATTAAAGTACTCGTTGTTAAAATATAAAATGGTTTACTGAGTAAGGGAATTCCTAACAACACAAGGCGGAGTACCCAGTACAATGTATTTCAAACACGTGGAAATGCATTTTGAGAGCTAGTTTCCAGGTGTACATGGTGGAAAAAAGTATTAGTGTTTACCGTGGGGCAGTCTCACATACACACCTGTAGAGCATACATGTACGTGTACTGTATGTGCAGTTTGCTATAAGTGTTAGCCAAATTGGTTTTTACAAACATTTCCCATTCTAAATCAATAAAGTTTTACAGACTATACTCTAGGCAGCTGTTCACTATGAGTGGTGGGGACGGAATTGATTGCAATTTACATACAGTATATGTACATTTATAGTTAATACGGATAAAAACATCCCTATCTACATAATAGATAGGGCCTTTTCCACAAATTTATAGTAAATGTTTGCAGTGTACGCATTATTATTGGGCTATTATTGCTTGTCCTACTCCCTCTTTTTAACGGACTGCCAAAAACAAACGTTTAATTTCCAGATACACTGTACATGTACACCTACATGTACATGTAACTTGTAAAACTAGTCAAAAAAAGTAAGGAATATTGTGTTTGTGCGGGTGTACTGTATATAGGGCTGAATAACATGTACATAAATTTGGATGACATACGTACATGTACATGTACTAGCAGACAACTTATCAGTTTCTGCATCTTGTAATTGTCATGATCATTCGTGTGTGAACCTTCGCTAAAGGGATCCGTGACCTTTAGAACAGCACGGAGGTCTTTTTCAAAAGTGACAAATTTCAGCCACAGTGAAATGAACATTTGAACCATGGCACAATATGCTGTTCATGACAAGAGGGATTCTGAGGCTCGTTGTACATACATGCATGTACACGTACATTGGGCCGCTATGCTCGGTTTGCGCATTTACTGCATTATTTTGTTTTATGACGAGCCCATAAAACATTTTGCAGAAATATCGGGGGTAACCCGGCGCCGCTCGGAATATAAAACACATCCGTGTCCCTTTTTGTTTTCCTTTATTTTTTTTAATTCAGAACCACCCTGAGATCATGGTGATTTAGAGTATATTCTTACCATGACCTCAGGGTGGTGTACATGTATATGTTGGGGGTCTATACATGTATAGTTCAGAGCATTCATACATCATGTACAATTTACACGGGGTGTCCTTTATATAGATTTGAATAGGCCTAATGATACTTTACTAGGCCATCTACATGTACATAAACAGATATTTTGAATGACATTTTATTTTGTATTAAAATTTGCTGAAGGGCAATTGCAAATTTTTTGAATTTTTTGAATTTTGTAATAAGTTATTAGCCCATGTCTGCTTTAATTGTAATGTCCTTGAAAGCTCTCTAGTAAAATACTGCACAGTATTACTAGCCGTGTGTTACTATAGCCAAAGTTTTTCATTTGCCCATCACAATAACATTGTAACATGTGTGTACCAAGCTGTGCCTACAATGTTTTTGAATGGGTCTTGAGGGTAATCAGTGCAGGCCAATAGTTACTGTAACTATTTTATCCAGCAAAATACATGTATATACAAATGTAGGGTTAATGTGCTCCATTCAATAAGAACAAAGTGAAATCAAAAGTTAACTGACTTTTGCAAAACGTTTACAGGTTACGCGTGCTGATTGTTCGGTTTGCATTTTTTGAAATTTAAAAAAGATTTGTTAAACTCGTCAGGCTTTGCTTCCCACTGTCAAATTTATGTATTGAGCCACCAAGATTATAATTGTCCTTTTATTTACAGAAATTAGGCAATCTTGGTCCCGATGACCATGCCATTGGTATCGACAAACCTCTCATCAGAGAACACCACAACTTCCAATCCCCAGAACTACGGGGTCCAATCCTCCAGAGTACCATTGGTAACTATGAACCTGTTGCGCCGTCCCTAAGGAGCGGTCCAGGCGAGAATGGCGTACCGGTAAGAACTGACTGGGCGGAGAAAGAGGTAATTGACAGGAGTATTAAGGAGTACGGCTTCAACCAGTACGTCAGTGATAAGATATCGTTGGACCGTAACATACCTGATCTTAGAAATGCACAGTAAGTTTGTAGGTGACATGTTCTAAAAGGAAACCAAGGATATGGTGCTGCAGAACCGGTACAATTAATGTACATTGTACATTTTAGATATAGCCCTGCTATTCTGAAGTTTACGCAACTCAAAATTGAGTCCAGAATAGTGTGTGCTAAACTTGAGTGCCATCGTATAGACACACCGGTAGTAGAGAAAGATAGATTTTATTTTATGTAGGTAAACGTTGGTTTAATTTATTCAGTAAAATACTGGCAGGGAACCGGAGCAGGTCAAAATTAAGAAAGATTTTAAGAAGATGGTGTTTCGGTCTCTCATGGGTTTTACCCAGTGGGGTCATTCCATGTCAAACCACCCAATAAAAAGAAGATTCTAAAATAAAAATTTCATCAAATTTGGTACTTGTACATAATGTTAGTAAATCTCAAGTTTCAGCTTAATTGGTCAAACCGTTACTGTGATACAGGGTGTTGGTTTTCAAGGGTGTTGGTTTGCCAAAAAATTTGCATGATCGCCAACAATAAAATGACCTGAACCCAGCAGAGTGCCTATATTGCTAGCAATCCTTGGTGTGATTACCGATTATTACCGTAACTTTTTATATTTCAGGTGTAAATATTGGCATTATCCTGAGAAGTTGTTAACAACAAGTGTGATAATAGTGTTTCACAATGAGGGATGGTCTACATTGCTACGTACTGTGCACAGTGTCATGAACAGGTCTCCACCAGCACTGCTTCATGAGATTATTCTTGTTGATGACTTTAGTACAAAAGGTACATTGATAGTTAGGACTATGGTACAACCCATTCTGAAATGATAATATTCTGTGATGTGGTGCAACCACTTATTTTCTTTGTTGTAGTAATTTGTTTTTTCATCACGGCTTATTGCAGAGCACTTAAAGAAAAAACTGGACGATTACGTCGTGGATCCACGCTTTGACAATAAAGTTAAAGTCCTTCGTAATCAGAAACGAGAAGGTCTGATTCGTACTCGTATCAATGGAGCTAGCGCAGCGACTGGGGATGTCCTACTCTGGCTCGATGCGCACTGTGAAGTTGGTATTAACTGGTTACCGCCGTTGCTTACACCTATTACTCTTAACAGGTACAATACTTATTGGCAATTAAGGGAGGGGGGGGGGTTGCTATCATCAAAAACGTGAAGAAGGTATTCTGTGATTGACCAAGATGCACTACTCTAACGTGAAGATAGGCTACTTCTAATCTTCTATTATTATTTGTTTGCTTCAATTGACGCGGGTTTACACCACCAGTTTTTAATGTACATGTACCACTGAGGTCTGTCGTTCGCTGATATAATTTGGCTATGCCCACCACATGTACAGGTATTAGTACAACTTTCTGGCAACACCATGGATTACAATGTCATGAAACTAATATTGCCCCCTACCCTCAGGCTCAGGCTCCAATTTATACAATTTTGGTAAAGGTTACGGTGGCACTTTGTAGGTTCGAAGTCTATTTAGAGAGTTTGTATTGCACAAGAGAGGGTGCTGTGACTTTTTCACAGTCATTTGCTAATAAACAACACTGTGTAGCAGATGTATGTACTGGCGCTCTACCGAGTGCCACTCTAGTTACCATTTTAATAAATGATAGGGGAAAACCCCAAGACTAGGGAAAACCCACGAAGTACATGTACATGTAAGGTAGGGAACGAAAGTCTAATTCACATATTAACACCTATATAATGTTGAATGACAGTGGTACATGTCATTAACACAAATTTGAAGCGAATATCCATTGTGATGAAATTGTTGCTTCTTGTGAAGCACAGATATCAAAATAGCACTGAAAATAGACTATAATAAAACGATTTAGGGTTATTCTTTTTGGTGCATAACAGAACTACGGCTGTGTGTCCGATTATCGATGTGATTGATAATCAGAACTACAAGTTCAGCCAGCAAGGAACTGGTGACCAGGATCGGGGTGGGTTTGATTGGAGTCTCTACTGGAAGCACTTCCCAATGCCGTCCTTTGAAAAGAAAAGAAGAAAGTATGAGACAGAGCCCTACAGGTATTGAAATAAAAGGCCACCCTTAAAGAAAGACAACTGCTAAATTGTTTCACAGAGTGAATTATAAATGTAACTAATAATATTGGTTAGAAACTTTGAGCCAGAGAGAGGGTTTACAATGCAACTTTGCAGGGTTAGGTTTTTTATGTCTGCGTTGTGGGCTGTACTGTGTTTGATTATATACAACACAAGGTGGCGTACTATGGACACATGTCTTGACTAGCTACCATACCATATCATAATGAAAACAGTGCCCTGAATAGAGATTACGGTTGTTATGAACACAAATTATGTATTTTGCGCAAAGCATACAGTACAGACCAGAGGTAACCGCAAATCCTCGCGAGTATCGTGGGATCCCCACGAGAAATTTGAATCAGGGCTCTCCTTGCGAGGGAAGCACATGCACTCGCAGCGTGTGCACTCGCAGCACTGTACCACCACTCGCAGAGAACGTACATGTACATGTAAGCATACGCAGCCCGCAGGTTTTCCGGTCGAATTCACTGGAAAATATGTATGTACATGTACATGTACATGTACTTAACAGTGCTTAAAAAGTAGCTGTTTTACTCGCCATTGGCGAACAAACAAATGCATTTGGCGAGTTGGCTCTGATTGTACCCGTCGCGAATTAAAATTACGTTTTTTTTATTTACAATTCGCCAAACGGTATTCTAGAATGCACTTTATAAAAGATTAGCCGCGTTCGCGCCAGAGAATGCCGAAACAGCTTCGCCAGCTAGCTGACCTGTACGTCACTACGAGACTTTCAAACGTAACAGTCTCACCAATGTTTTTACACCCAATAAACCAACGTGTCGCTCGAATCAGGCTCAAAACCAGTTTTCGCCCACGGCTGAGTCATTCATTCCCAGCCACAATGCTAGTGACAAATGTGCATTTGTGCGGGAACCACCTCATGAGAACACGTGTACGGGTCTTACGGTAATGTTAGGTCTGGTTTAACAATGCGTTAACAAATAGTATAATTTGTTTGGAAAAAAAGAAAAACAAAATGGGTTCTATCCGAGAAGTACATGTACGTATTTAAAAAAAATTAGGAAAAGATATTAGCTCAGGATTAGCTTAGGATTGTACATGTGCAGTACCAAAACACATGACGCGACTCTTGAATACAATTTACCCGTTCGGAATTTATAGCACTCGCAGAATGTATTATAGCACTCGCAGCACACGCTGTTCGAGGGACATGCCACGTAACCCTCGTGAGTGCGCGCAGTTAAGTCGAGGGGATGTTGCGCACTCGAGAATCCCTTGCAGTGCAGTGCTAGTCACTCGTACGCTCGCGAGTTTATAACGAGGGCACTTGCGGGACGCTCGCAAATTTTGCAACGGCACTCGCGAGGGCTTGCAATTACATACATGTACTTTTGGGCTGTAATTACCTGGGTTAGTTTGTACACCAAGGTACCTTTTGCGATTTTGTAGATTCAACATTCTGAAAAATCGCTTCCGGTTGTAATTTTCAAAACCCTAATCATATCAATTGACACTACGCGAGGGTCTCAATAAAAAATTTAGATTTTTACCTGTTCCCAAACATCAAAATGAAACTGAAGTGGTTCTGCAAAAGAATTATCTGTGGATTTTTGAGAGCTGTATGTACATGTATGGGCTTAGAATACTGTACTAATGGTTTTTCTTTGATACATGTACATGTACGCAGGTCACCCGCAATGGCTGGGGGTCTCTTTGCTATGGAACGCAAATTCTTCTTTGAACTTGGGGCTTATGATGAGGGCTTGGAGATTTGGGGAGGAGAAAATTTTGAGCTCTCCTTTAAGGTAGGTGAACTAATTGAGCACTAGCTACTCTAGGGAATATCAAGATGAAAGTAGAGCTGCTGCACACTGTTTACTTGCTGTGATGACTATTCAATTACAGATTCAATTGGGCCAGATTTTAAAACCCCAAAAATTTTGCTGGGCCAGACATTTTCAGTGGCCGGTAAGCAGCAGGTAATGACAAATTTTAAACCAACACAAATAAATGTAATGAAAAACAAGCAATGTTTATTCAGTATTTCCCTTTTAAATTTGATCACTTCTGACACAGGCACATCTTAAAGTGCATAAAAAAAAGGGCACAGAACCAGATGTCTAGTAGTAGCATCACATCTGACCCAGACACAACATGTGCATTCTGGGTTGAATGTTGCTAGGCTACGCAAAGTGTTGCCTTCACAATCTGTGCTACTCTAGGAATTTCTGTAGGAATATCTGTAGGCTCGCTGCACAGGTTTTACTCTGCTTTTTAGGTTGGGCCACTCGGGGGTTGCTTCTGAGCCGCTTGTGGCCTGCGGGCCACTGTTTGAACGGGACTGCCCTAGAGTACAAAAGATGTTAAAATTAGAGCAGCCTGACGTTTCAATCCTAGCAGAATCTTTCTCAAAGGCTAAAGAATCTTTGAGAAAGAGTCTGCTCAGCTCAAAGCGTCAGGCCACTCTAATTTTGACAACGAATTTCAAGATGCATAACATTTACATACATAGATGTCGGTAGAAGGCATACATACACAAAGAGAAATGTGGCACAGCACGGTAATACATGTAAATGAGAACTCTGTGGTTACTTACAGAAATTTAGGCGGAGTAACAGATTAGAACTCTGTGGTTGCTTACAGAAATTTGGGGGCGGAGCAACAGATTAGAACTCTGTGGTTGCTTACAGAAATTTGGGCGGAGTAACAGATTAGAACTCTGTGGTTGCCCACAGAAATTTGGGCGGTGTATAGAACTGTACCCTTTAGGACCTTGTGATGGGCAACAAAAAATAGGATAACTAAACCGGATGTCCCGTAGTGAACGTCTCAGATTTGGCTAAACAAATTTAAAGGAAGTTTTAAATGCATAATGAACACATGCAAAATTGTAGGTTTCAACTCCCAAGGGTTACTGGGATATAGCCTTTCAAATATTGGGAAGTGTTTTGAAGTAAATCAGAGATTTTTTGGCTGAAAAATGCTACGGTGGGAAAGTTGGGCCCAAGCCTTTCAAAATCTGTCTGTCAGATCACAATTGGTCCATCGCTTCTCAGAGTTTTTGGACTCTCAATTATGAATCAAATTCATGGGCGTAAGTCAAATTTATTAATTTTCAATGGTCCCCTGTCAGCCCAGGATAACTTTCAGAGGGCTAAAGATGCTGGATTCCTTTTATTTATGGACAGGTCTGTCTGCAATAAAAAAGATTGAGTTTACTCAAGCCATAATATAGAAGAAGAGCCTCTGAAAAAGACTCTAGCTGAATCATAACAAATGATTTTACTATGTAATGAAACGTTTTCTCCATTATTGTACATATCTTGTGTTTAAAGGACGTCTGTACTTCTGGTAAGATGCAAAAAACAAATCTCACAGATTGACATTAAACTTACAGGGTTTGAAGATAATGATGGTAGAAAGTTTCTCTTAAAATATTACTTGCTGAGGTGCTGTAGTTTTTTAGAAATGAGTAAAACAATTTCACGAAAATAATTTTCGTCTCATGAGACAAAAATTAATGTACACGGACTTACACAAATTTCCTGAAAAAATGGCCATGTAATTTCACGTTTTTCTGAAAAACCTGACGACTATTGAGGCTGAAACTTCTACAGGTAAATTGTATTATATACATCTTTTTTCACAGTAAGTTGGGATTCATTCTATGACCAAAAACCAGAAGTATAGACACCCTTTAACATTTCAAGTTGTTTTTATTTTCATCTCCTTTTCTAGTAAATGATTTTGTGAAGAAAATGTAGTGACACAATCCCATTCATATCACATATTATGGGGTCACATGACATTTCCGTTGCCAGGGTGCACATTTTGTGTAGTATAATTGGTTTCTGCACTGTGCTATGCCATGATGTATTCCTATGCACCTATATGTACCGTATGTGTGCGCTTTGAGACTGCCCAACCAGGTATGAGGTACATGTATGTCCCATCAGCAGTGTGAGTGGTGTCGTAATGCATGTGTGCGTGTTGTGTGTCCTTTAGTCCAACTCTTTACTCATCAGATCATTCAAAGAACAACATTGCAGTTTAATAATTCTGCTCTCCAGATTTGGATGTGTGGTGGCTCTCTGATCTGGGTCCCGTGCTCCAGAGTGGGCCATGTATACCGGATCCTTGGCAGGGTACCATACTCATCCCCAAATGGGAGCATGATAATGCTAAATGAAAGGGTAAGATTCAACACAAGAAACTCATTTATGAAGTGTACTTTGTTTTTTCTTCCCGTTTGTATTTGTTTTTACAGCTGTGGATGTGTGGGGGTTCCCTGCTGTGGGTACCCTGTTCCCGTGTGGGTCATGTGTACAGAATACATGGCAAGACCCCATACGGCGCTCCCAATAGTAATTTGATGTTACTTAGTGAGCGGGTAAGATGACGCCTTTAACATTGCGGTGACTCGCTGGGGTAGATCTAAAGTTGTACTGTTGAAATGAAAAGTTCAAAATGCAAGGTAAATTGTGGAAGTACTTGCTTCCCTTTGAACTCATTAATCTGTCTTCTCTTTGTAACACAAACCGCTCGATGTACAGGTGTAGTCCAATCACTCAAACAATTTACAATGAGTCATTCATTCATTCTATTTGCAAGCTTAAGTCATTCAAGTTTAATCCTACATAGCATCCAGGAGATTTTAGAATTGTCACTACGTCTTTGTGATACATGTAATTTAATTTGACATCTTTATGCGATACACCATTGTGTGTGTGCCTTTTTGTCTTAATTTCAACAATACAATTTCACACATTTGGTTTCTTACAATGTATTGATATGACTCGCAATGCTAATTTCGGTGCTGTCGCTATGGTAGTTGGTTTGGTCAACTGGTTGTTAGTTTTGTGTGTTGTGGGCTGGATCTGCAAATGTGTTCTCAGTTTGAGGACAGAAGTCAAAGTAGTTTAACCGTTTGCGAGTGCATTTTTCAGACCAGGAAATAATGTGAGGGCTATATTCCACTTTGTTTGTATTTCCTATCCATTCGTGTTTGTACACTGGTATATATTCTGGTTGATCTTTGGGTGTTGGCCAGCATGTACAAGTTCATAGCTTAATTTGATAATTTTGTGGGCTAGGCGCATAAGTCAGATCAAATGGATCATTTTGCAGGTGCTGTGGATCCAACATGTCATCCATGTCATTTATTCATCTTCAAGAAACCTGGTTTTTGCTGTGTTTATCTCATCTGTGTTGCATCCATTCTTCCCTTCTGGGTTTCATCCTCAACTTTCTTAATCTAGTTGATCTTTTAAAGCAGTGTCATTTTGACTCCGCTTTTCTGTTTTGTTGACCCTTCTTTTTTGCCCTGAGGGTTAGGTGTATCCTTGCAAGAAACGTTCTGTGATATTTGAGTTATAATAACAAATGAACTTTGTAGCCTATGCCTCATGATGTGGTCAGCGAATGGGAATGTGACTTTAGACGCCACGCATTGAATCACGCTTTTGTGAACCAACCAATAGGAGTGCAACTATCGCTCAACCGATCAGGCCCTATCGATCCCTCATGTAGAAGCAGAAAACAATCACCTGATAAAGACTATAGCAGTACACAGTCGAAAGGTTGCATTCCCATTTGTTGACTACTAGTACAGTACATGTACAGTACATCGTGAGACATTGGATTAGTTTTTTATTCTTTACCCCACGATGAATAACCATTACCAGTATTGATATTCAAGCTACATGTACATTGTACATTAACTCGATTATTCTACAGCATTGCATGTATATGGCTGATTTAACTTTACCGAACGCGTTCTGTTCAAGTAAAAGAAAGTGCATGTAAACTTGTGACCTAATACCAGTAAAAGATTTTAGTCCCTTTCTCAGTTACCAGCAAGCACGTATGGTGCACTGATCGTGACTGGGCTGACTGGAAAATTGTGAGCGTGTACGCAGCATGTACTGTCGATATTGATGAAGTTGTGTGGTAACAGCACCCCGTGTATTTATGTGTACTGTGTATAAACTACATGTACATGTACATGTATTAATTGTATGTCTGCAAAACGTAAGCGTCTCAGAATGCAAACGTTTTCTTATTATCCCTGGTGTTTCCATCTTTACATGGTGACAAAATGACTTTCATGTTTTAATTATTGTGTGCGGCGTTCATATTACGGAAATTGGTTATGTCGTACTGATTGTTAAGGTCTCTGGCTGCACGTAGTAAGAAGACTCGACTGTACTGCAAGCTATCAAGAACAGAAAGCAATGTAGGAAAAGTTAATTTTGTCTATGTATAGTTATGGACAACTGGGTTCGAATCCTGGTCATGACACTTACACATGTACATGTATGTCCTTGGAAAGGCAACAGGCAAAATAAAGTTTGACTCGTCTTAATATAATAAACATAGCATCAAAACGGAAGAAGATATTGAAATGATTTTTTTAAATGAAAAATAGAATAAATGGAGCTAAAACTTAATATGAAAATATTTAAGAGTTCTTACCATTCTAGATGCAATATTCTACCTTAACCATACTTGGTCTGGGATGTGAAGCCGTAGGTCCCGTGTGACATGCACATTAAAGAACCCAGAATCGTTAGAGAGAAGGGGCATGCCCCGGTATTTCCCAAAGGTGCTACAGTGTATTGGATGTCTAGTCATCAAATGAACACATTCCTGTAATCGCATTATTTCCGCTGTTGGATGTGGTGAATAAAAAAAATTGTCACAAACGTTTCTGACACAGCAGCATGGTATGGCCTGCCCAGTCACTGGAACACAAACCCAATTGAAAACCTATGGAACACCATAAAACACAGATTGCAGAATCAGAAACATTCATAGAGAGCAGAACTCTGAGTTATAAAGTGATGAGGAATTAGTTCTGCCTACAGGTTTACATTGCTGTACGTTAAACAAATACAGCTGGTCAAATCGAGGGAAATTAAACCCAAAGAGGTTAAACAAAATACAAACAAGGTGGGTCAAGAGCTCTACATGTGGTGAACATTTTCTCTGTGTGCATTAAACAGTTTACAACTATATGCTACCTACACACAGTTAATGCTAGTCGCAGTACCACCACCAGTAGAAAGTTCACGTGATCAATGCTATATAATTTTAGATCTGAAACTCATATTCCACAAGTTTTTAAAAAAGCTTTTAAAGACATCTAGTGCACATGCGTTCATATGTATTTTCCTTAAAGCCTGCATTCTCACAATTTTGGTTTTTCCTTTGTCTGGTCTAATAGGAATATCAAGCTGCCAACGAAATCCAAATGTTAGATATTCTTTAGACTTATGATGGTAACAGATGTACATGTACGTGTACACCTACTAGTTTCTAGAGTGCCCTCAAAATTGCTTCAAAATCAAAGTGTATGGTACACACAATGTACAGTACATGTATTATACTCAATTGAAGCCCTCTTTCATGTTGGTAATGTACATTTGCTTTGTGGGCAGAATTTGAAGCGAGTTGTGGAGGTGTGGTTTGATGACTACAAGGAATACTTCTACCGCAGCAAACCGGAGGCCATGCTGGTTTCAGCAGGCAACCTAGACAAACAACTCGAGTTCAGACGGAGAAAGAAGTGTCATTCATTCTCTTGGTACATGACCGAGATAGCACCTGATATTATTGTAAAGTACCCACTGCCGGCAGCTAATGTCCATTGGGGTGAGGTGGGTAGCGAGGAAATCAAACCAGTGTTGTTCAAGTCCATGAATTTATGCACCAAGGCTTTGACACAATCCCTGTTACACCGAGAAATGCACGTACCACTTATTAGTCTTCATTGTTAGCATATCTTCAGTTAGTGTAAAGTCACTGATATTTTAAATATTAAAATACACCAATATTATTATGAGTCACAATAAGTGGAACATTTACCAGCATATCAGGTGGACACCATCGCAAATTGCTACCCTCAATTATCGACCTCTCCACTAATTAGTCGTTTTGGTTTTCTTGTTTTTGCGAGTATAGGTACGCCTTTAAAATACATGTTCAAAAATAGGACGAATCGATTTTTACACCTCGTGATTGCTTTGTATCATTTACATGTAGGTTCGATCGGGTAAAAGCCAAATATGTGTGGATTCCCTAGGAAAGAAGGACGGTGGTAAAATTGGCCTGTCCTACTGCCATGGTGCTGGTGGTAACCAGCTGTTTAGAATAACAGAAGATGGCCAGTTCAGAATACATGACCAATGTGCCTTCAAGGCATCAGCTGATGTCAAGTTACGACGATGTGACAGCTTGCACGAGCGCTGGCTGTACAATGAGGTACCACGTACATGTATAGTTCACTTGTTTGCCAACAATTGCATTACCGTTGTAGTACCCTAGAGCTGTGTTCATCATTTGGTGATATTAAACCTGTGGTGCATGTCACCAGAGCATACAATTATTATATTATTATATTTTAGTTAGTATTTGTAACAACCAATAAAATATTTGCATTATTAGATGGTGAGAGAAAATTTACCCAATGATGAAGTGCAGGAAAATGTTCATTTCCATGGATTGCTCATTTTGCCATTTTGCTTTGTGACCTTTGTCAGGAATTTACAATGCTACGAAGCCACAACATGCAAAAATCTTACACGTACATGTAATGGACTTTATTGTATTTATATATGTATTTTATACAAATAATTTTAATGACTGGTTAGGCACAAGTTGGCTGTAACGAATGCACTAATCAATTACATTACAAATGTCTGGAAAAACTGCTGTCGTTGTTATAAAACTCATCAAACAGACACAAATATTATGTTCTATTATGTATTTAATAATAACCTTGCTTCCTTTTGATGTTTTCATGGCAGGAAACACAAGCCATCTCATCTGAAAATGAAAATGCTTGCTTGGACCACAGACAAACATCAAAAGAACTATTTATGACAGCTTGTGACCCTAGCAAGGCAACACAGCATTGGGAAATTTCATCAAAGGGACTAAAACATCACTGACAGTGCCGTGTATTTTAGACGTGCGGTTTATCTTACATGGAGGAGGCAAAGCGTGATGCTGCTCGATGCCTGTTGACACCCGATCCTACAAGGCAGGATCAGGGTGGGTCTGACGTGGCTATTGCGTAATAAGCCACAAATCGAAACTGAAGCAAAGCCAATGGCATATTTCAGAAATATTTTTTTCTTGGAATGGGAAGAAGCCCAATCTCTGCTTCCTTAGGATGATTTCATCAAATATCTTATTTGAAGTGTATTGAAAATTAAGTAACGTAAGTTACGCGTATTGAATGATGTAATAATAATTGTATTTGGGCCTTAACCACCTTAAGTTACATGTAGGTGGATATGTGCACGTTATAAAATACACATATTATCATCATTTCCTTATGCCGTGAAAGTTTTGGTTGGAAATTAGATTTAAAAAGTACCCAGTATTCAAAAAGGGTTTTGTCCAAATAAAGTTTAATAAAAATTTCCATATTCATAAAAATGACCTCTGCTTGCATGAGCACTGAGTAACCAAAGACATCTTCGAGATGAAATAATGCTGTTCTTACCAATATACAAATGTATTTGGAATATCTCTCAAATATTGGTCATTTGACCAGAATTGTATGTTCAGATTACTGTATTCTGAAACAAGTACTATCACAGCCCGTCTGTATAAAGCTCATCGGGCTATATTGAAAACCTTTGGGCCTACAAGACTGAAAAAAGTTGCATTTACTGAACTTTCAGGGGTATTCCATATCATTGGACCTACAATTTCCAGTGGGCCCTTGAGTCTATAGATGTAAAATCTGTACTTGGCCGAGTAGCTGTCCATCAAGTCAGTTCCTCCCATGAGTCGAGGACAGCTGGTTGCCATGTGTGTTAATTTTCATCGATGAACGTTATCAACTGGATTGATTCCAGTCATCTCACTGACAGTCTCTTCTTTCATGCAGCATTTGAACCCCCTTTTTTCAGTAGGCTGCTCATCTTTCAGTTATACTTGGAGGTTTTGCAGCCGTTTTGCAGCCCCGTAGACGATTAGGAATTGTACTGTTGTGATTCTGCAATTCCTTGTTCATTGATTTCTAAATGAAAAGCGGTTCGCAGTATATCTCTTGTAAATATTGCGAGTTAAAAAAGGGCATCATGATCAGCTCTATGCATTTCCTATCTCCCTGTGGATAGATTTCAACAGTCGTACCAGCTCGGACCCAAATTTGAAAATCTCATGTGTGTGGTTTCCTCTACTGGCTAAAGCTAATAGTCTTTCCTACACTGTACCATTGACAGAAGTATGCGATTTTAGTGTTATTTTAGTTTTCTATGGCATAATGCGCCATGGCATGCAGAGCTTTTTTTAATGCCATCATTTTAATGTTCACCTAACCTCAAAACTAATTATTATGGTATTAAACTGGCACCAGGCGTTGAGCAGATGAACAACAAAGGAGACAGAATGGTCCTTAGTCCGATTTCTCAAAGGGAGTTCGGAATTTCAATTTCATATTTGATTTATTTCACTCACTCGGTTATTGAATCAATTTTACATTTTAAATGGTTAGTGCATGCCATCTTGAAACCTAAGGGGCTACAATGACCCTAGGGCGGGTGGTAAAAGTCCAAAGAGTTTCAAACTCAGTGATGCAATCTAGCCAAGTCGGGAGAAATTGTGAAAAAGTACTGGCATATATGTACATGTAAGTCCAAATCTACCAAGGGGCAAACACCAGACGTTTTCGCACAAAAGGATTCGACAGACAATTACAGACATGCAATAATCTGTCGCTCTACGGATACAAACATATTCCATTAGGCAGAGAAGGTTGATAATTAGAAAGGGAATAAATGAGTCAAGTAGGAAGAGGATAAGAGGGTACTTGGAGACAATAATGGTCCAACTACATGTATGTTCCGGATATAAAATGTTTATAAATTGTGACCTGCTCTGCAAAAAATGAGTCACATGTCACCGAAAAGTTATTTTGATTTATATTTATAGCTGGAAAGAGCCCAATGTCAGCTTCATTTTGATATATGTTGGACACTTATCGCATTTTGGGTTAAAAAGTTATCATCTTTTGAACAGAAAATACTAGGTTATAATATGTGTAAATCCTTAGGTAAATTATGCTAGAACTCAAATGAAGGTTTCGCGACATGCCACTCATTTTTGCAGAGCTGGTCACAATTATTACGACGGTGAATTATATTGACAAAAGAAATGTTTAACAGAATGTTTAAAAATAGACAGGGATGATACATGTAGATGTACATGTAATAATAGATTGAGGTTGTTCCGAATGTTAGGTTCCAAAACTGAACGTTGGTTTATAGCCGAACAAGTATTACAACAATTTGATTTTATTCAATATTTGTAATTATCAAAGCTAGAAGGAAGACTATTTCTTATTATATTTAAACATGGACAGAGACACTTGGTAAGCATCTATAGATATCTTTCAATTTGAGTAACTGGAGATTATGAAATAATGACTGGGTATTCCCTAGTGTGTCCATAAAAAAAATCTACACGTACCACTGACGCCCAATGTTTGTATCCAGCTGCTAAAGTGTGCTATTTCTCTAATCCTCAGGTATCCAAATAAATGTATAATCTACACATGTAATAAAGCATCTGTACTTAATGTTGAAGTACTAAATACATTATTTGTACATATAAGATTACCTATACATTGTACATTATACTTTTCTATACTCTTTCTATTAGCCAATAATATGCTTCTATTTCTAAGTAATTTAAGAGTGGCAGGTTCTGTAACTCATCAAATAGTAAAAACACGTTATTATAATTGCAAAAGTCTACATAATTATTGTAAACATGTATTTCGTAATAAATAACATCAGCCAAAATAAAATAAGCATCATAACATACAATCATATCCTAGTTTAGTTTTGTTAGTCCGTGGGCTTAGTATACGAATGGATTTGTGTCCGCGGAGGGCGCTGTAACCTCAAACCTGTCAGGTGAATCTTGGTGAGGAAGTTGTCATGCTGATGATATTCTCTAGTAATTACCAATGCAATAGTTGAAAGTTTCTCTTGGTACTTCAAGTGCTAAGTTAATGTATGTTCCAAGAACATTCGTAGTACCAGTATTCAGTACCTAAAAATCCAATACCCAAATTTACCTCTCCCTTCAGGCTGGTAATTGAAGATGTCTCTTCAATCTATTCTTCATACTGTCAGTAAAGACTGTATTAGCAGGGATTGGAATTTCTAGTAAAAATTCTCTTCCAAAACAACGACAATCATCATAGTTAAAGAAAAACACCAAATTACGTGCATGTAATTCACATTTATTTTCTTACTAATGTCACTGAGGCATCAAATACATAGTGTATAATTATTAGAATTGATATTTTTACAGGAAATGCATCACTAATATTGTACAGTACACATGTATAGTACCATAAGGGCAACACTCTACCAGTTTCAAACAGCTGTATGGTTCCATTTGATGTACATTTATCGATATTAAGAAGTGGTGGGGGTGGGAAGGGGTTAGGTGGCGCAGTGTTACTTTCCTCGCCTTCACCTCTGTAGGTCCCGGGTTCAAACCCCGTTGGTGCCAATTGCATGTGAACTGGGGTTTCGGGCCTGCCTAACCTCGTGGGTTTTAGTCTGGAGCTTTCCTTCCACCACTCAAATCGTAACTTTTTCCTGATACAATCATGTGGCGAGCACGCAGACCGTTGTGGTGAGGTTTAAAACTGCTTTGCAGGAAGAAGAAAACATGTATGGTCGGAAAAAAAATGTCTATCCGAACTCACTTATGAATGGTTTGACTTAAAAAGGTTAAAAATGTATGCATCAAGTGAAAGCTCACATGTGATTCGTTGTTATGGGTTATATGGAAATATAGAACAAATCACATATGTAGCTGTAGGTGATTTTTGCAAAAACCAAGATGGCCACCTCACGGAAAGTGACCCATGTAGCCAAAAAGCAACAGGGTTCTTCCTTAGGTAGTGGCAAATGTTCCTTTAACGTTAGGAGTACCGGTCGGCCCAGTTTTGGCAAAAGTGTAACTCAAATTTCCAAGTTTAGATAAACAACAATATAGGTTAATTAATTGAGGGCGCGTTTCCATTTTGCAGTATTACTGTCCGATGTTTTAAAATTATAATGATGGCAATAGAATTTTCATAGCCTTTTTTCTTTAAAATTACATTTAGAGATACACCCTTTTGCCATAACAGGGCCGCGGTAGATGCAAGTACCATTCTCAAGTTATCGGTCCACATGAACGGCAAGAGGTGGGGAGACGGCCGCGTCCAGGGAAAACATATGGGATACAATTATTCTCTACAAGTTCTGCCAACTACATGTCAATTAGAACTAACTAGCAATATATTGAGTCAGCCATCCACATCACGTCTCCTCAAGAACAAGTGCCAGCATCATCCCATGTTTGCTGACACTACATATAATTTGCTTCAATGACATTTACCCTGTGACCTTTGTATACATTGTGCTATATTGCCAAGCATCATGCGCACGCATATCTTTATATTGGGTGTTATATAACACATCACATGAGCTTATAAGGTGATGTGCCACATTATGGTGTACCCAATACTAAGGCATGCCTGTGCTTAGCACCGGGCACAATGTAAACATCTTACTCTATATTCTTCAACTATGGCTGCCATTCGGTCAGCAACTAATTCCGACCATACAATATGGCCACTTCCCCTGCCCCCACGTAATGGAAACTATTCCAGCAAGTGCCACATGTACATGCAACACTACGCAAACTTAATAATTCTCAAAAGACTGGTATATATTTAGCCTAATAAATAATGTACTGGTACATGTATAATTATATGGAATATTACAAAATTAAAATCAGAGTTTTATTTAACTTCACCGTTATAGGCTATGAGCCAAGGGGGTTGGTCGGTACCGTACAGATGAAGTAAGGCTCATTGTGATTTTTAGCAAGATACATTATATAAATGTTCCTAGATATGAACAAAAAGTGATAGCAGTTTATAATTCTCGGCCATCTTTGTGTTATCACCCGAAATAGCAAATTGGCAAAGCGAAGCGGTGGTATAATACTAAAATTTGAATAAATATTTTTTTAAGGACAACAAAGTGCCAATAATTTTTGGGGCGAAACGAAGCGGGCGTATAATACTACATGTATTTCGGTTGATAACACAGAGATGGTCGAGAGTTATAAACTGCTATCACTTTTTTTCCTATACATGTATATCTTGCTAAAAATCAAAATTAGACTTCCTCCATCTGTGTGGTACCGACCGGTAAATTTGGGGGGTCTGGCTCATAGCCTAATAGTGTGATCCACCTTTCCCCATCACAAAATTGTATGCTCGCAAAATTATGAATGCCTCAGAACGTTTTCCACGATAGTGTCCCTATAAATACATAATTTACACACTTACACGTACAATACATACATAGAACCCCAAACCCATCAGATATAGACACCCATTTTTCTTTTAGTTTACAGCAACCTATTTTCAAATTCTGGCTAAAAACATGCTACCGAGTCAGTTACTTTAATATTAGGGCCCGCAGGAATAATGTTGAAACCCTATTCATCATTATATATCACCCATTTTGCAAGTTGTGCATAGTTGAGCGGCAGCCAGAAAGGCAGGGCCATTACAAGAGGCATCCTGCAGCTACTGCCAGTCGTCCAGGCAACTAACTCAACATACCAAAATGACATTGAAGCAGCATTGAACCTAGTCTTGGTTTAAGACTCTCCTATATTTCACGATCCATCGCCACAAGAGGGCGCGCCGAATTCGCTATCGCAGGGAGAGTCTTGGCAAATTTGTATCATAAATTTGCATAATTTATGCATGTCTTGACGAATCGTTTGATTTTGTATCCAGAAAATGAAGTCTTCCAGAAGGGCTGAAAAGCCAGCAATCTGCCGCTCTCAAACAGTTTGTTGAAGGTCACGATTTAATGGTAAAATTACCTACAGGATTCGGGAAAAGCGTGATTTTTCAAGCCGCGCCGATGTGAAATTAGTGCATGCGTATTGAGTTTCCCCCTGATTTCAGGGGGAGAAAATACGAATGTGCCAAGACTCTCCTACGATAGCAGACTCGGCACGCCCTTTTGTTGCGATGGATCAGGGAATATAGGAGAGTCTTCTACTAAGACTACATTGAACCCTGTGGATGTCTACGATAAAATCTTATAAATATTGCCAAGTCTCACTTTTGAGAAACATGTTCACTGTTTTATTGATGCTGACGACACAATGCTAATTTCATTAAAGCCGGAAAATTGGCGGGTAGATCTGAAAGGATATTTTCAAAGCCACTAAAATCAGCTCGCAGACTGTAAAGGATGAGACTGACCTTCATGAAGCATGAAGTGCAGTGCAGTACTTGTACTACGGTAATTATTTCTAAACAGGTATACATGTATATGTACAATGCCCTTCAAAGTTTAGAATTACCTTAGCAAAATAGAGCAGTATGTGGTACAATGAGCCTTTACATCCAAGAACACCGTAAGTGAGATGTTATGAACAATGTCATATACAGTATTTAGCAACCCTATCTAGCTCTACCATATTTTAATAGAGGGATGTTAATTATCTTGCTCATGCCAAATTTGTTCAAACACATCCAAGGGTGATGTTTGGATGAAAATGTCCTCATTATGTGTAGAAATGTTTTAATGAACTTGTACACACGTACAGTAGGCTTATTATCATTCAAATGCTCAAAACAGTTTATTTCTAAACTTTTGCAGGGCAGTGTACACTTACATGTACATGTAGGTGGAATATTTTAGGTGGAAGCGTCAACCTTATCAGCAAACATCTGTACCTGCTTCCCAATCTCCTTAGCCATTTCGTTCTGGGATGCTCGTGGATTTTTCTTGACGTAATCTACAATACCCAATATTGTCTGCATCTGTGATGTTGAAGGACAGAAAACAACAGGTATTGATGAAAGTATTGTTGAATTTTTTCTGAATGAACAAAATTTAAAAATTGAGTTGCATACATGGCTTAATTGGTTATATTATAGCTTTTATTTGGTATACATGTAGGTTTGAACCCTGTGGCATTCTGGAGATACAGTATACTGTTTTTGTATTATTTCTAATTGCACAAATGAACAGAAGTGCCTTCATAAATATAGCCTTTAAAATACGTAAAGCAAGTGTGAAAAAGAAATGAGCTAAAAAGAAACTCTCTTGAATGCTAGTTATAGTATTAATATAATAGAAGCCAATAAAACCCACTCCCCGCCCCGCCCACCCCCCCCCAAAAAAAAAAAATGATGTGAAATTTGTTTTCACCTTCTCTACATAGAACAGCCCTTTGCATGAACTTTTTGTTTGTTATTATTGACAACCCATTCCTGTGTGCTATACTTGACAATTTGACAAGTCATTCCTAAAAATGGGGCTAGAGAGGTGGGAAGGATTAAGAAGGGGTGGGATAGGGGTGGAAGAGGGGGTGGAAGAGGGATTGGGAGGGGTTGGAAGGGGTGGGATGGGAAGGAGTGGGATGGGAAGGATTGGGAGGGGTTGGAAGGGGTGGGATGGGAAGGAGTGGGATGGGAAGGGATCTATGTACATGTATGATAGGGTACACTAACCATAACCCCAGGCTGATCCTTAACCTCACTATTTGACCCACTCACTGAATCCTGCGTCAAATATCAGTGTGTAGGCAGTAATTTATTTGCTTTACATTTTAACAGTTATGAAATGACAGACAAATTACCACCCCAAAATTTCTAAATTGCTGGTGAAGTTGTTTACGTACCAGTGCAATCTATGCCATAGACATTACATATATATAATGTGTGTAACGGACTGAGTTTAGTTCTGCATCTCAACACTCTTCAAGTATACAACGGCTGCAAAGACGAAGTACTACATACACTGTACGTTTATATGCAACAACAGTACCACACTTCAAACTGAAAGACGCCATGTAACTTGTATCCATAGCTGTCACAATTCATGAGTTAATAGACAAATAATATTTTTTCTGTCCGTGTTCCAAGAAAGTTTAAAGTTCTCATGCATGAGTCCCATCAACTTGCCTTGTAAGCATCTAGCTGGTCAGATTGACTGACACGCTGATACAGCTCATACCAAACTCTGGCATTGGTAATTAATTTGTAGATTTCTTCTCCTCCTTCAGATTTGTTGAGCCATGCCACGAGGGCCATCTACGTGGAATAAGATTTCAAATTAATCATAACACTTTGAACAAATATATCGCTCTATATTGTACATGGATTGGGGTCCGTTGGGGGTGTCAGGGGTGAACTTGTTTAAATTTAGTGGAAAATTGTCAACACAAAAATAGCCCACGTAAGCTCGTTTGGCAAACAATCACCGGTTTTTCTTCGTTTATTTACCCCAAATTTACTTTAACTGGACCAAAAAAAATCTAAAATTAGGAAGAAGATACATGGTAAAGATACACAAAAATACAAAAAAAGTCAGCACCGCAAAAGGAAACTTTTTTTTAGACAGATTCGATCGAGTTGAACAATTCTTCCTCAACAGATTCGATCGAGTTGAACAATTCTTCCTCAACTGATATTCTAATTAAGGTACATTTAGGGAAATAAACGACGGGAAACCGGCGGTTAGCAACCCAATTTCTTCCGTTCGTTTATAGAACCGTTGTAAAAATAGCTAAATTGCAAAGAAATATTCCGATTGACCATTTTGATCATGCGTAATGATGCTGGAAATATCGGTTTGTTTACTTCGTCATGCCATGGAGAGGTGAAAGTTGACTTTCATTTGTTTAGACCCCAGCCTTATATACATGTACATGTATGAATGATTATGAATTATCACCAATCTGTCGCCAGATCTATAGCTGCCAGACCGCGGTTTTGGACCCCCAGTCCAATCCACTAGCGAGTAGCGATTGTGGATAGTCTTTGCGAATTTTGACCCCTATTTTTAATTAGTCAAATCATACAGTAAGAAAGTTCGTTTGTAATTTTCAAATTTGTAAGTTGCTTGCTGAACGTGAGCAAATTTAGAGTTACATGTACATGTACATGTAGGGTGAGGATAAAGATTAGGGCGAGTGGGTCGGGCCCTCAGGACACATGAATATGAGAATGAGGGTGCGAATGAGGTAGAGAATGAGAGTGAGGTTAAGAACGAGGGCGAGGGTAAAATAAAAGCATGAGGGCGAGGTAACTTTTAAATAGTTTTTCACAATAAAAACTATCATGAGTTCTAATTATGTTTTAAAAATATATCAATTACGCAAGGAAATGGATGCCTTGTGCAAGGAGTACTAAACAATGTACACGTGTACTGTACATGTATGCATATACATACTATGTACACGTAGGCTATTTCGTTTTTCATAAGGGGCCCTATTCATCTGCTAGCGGTAATATAGGCCCACACCTGCTAGCGGGATTGGACCAAAGTCCAAATCCATGTTACAATTCCCACATTCGGATATTTAGGAAAGATTGAAAGGTATGTTGGATAATAATATTTTATCTACTTTGTGGTGAAATTTTTAAGAAATCTGACGATGATATTAAGTATGATTTATTCGCTGCAACATCGACAGTGCTGTCGCTGCGAGTGCAAAGTCAAGTGTAATAAGGGTGACAGCTATAGGCTAGGCCTATACGCACTGTGTGTATGACATTGTGTGATCACAGCTATTTCCTGCCAATACGCCTAGTACCAAGTAAAAAAATGGGGAAAGATAGGCCTAGTATTGGCACGTACACAAATGACCATACCTTCCTTAATAGTATTATACTATAGCTATGGGGGAATATGGTAACAAATGAAAGGTCTCCAGAAGTCACTTCACAATGATTCTAATTACAAGGGTACCACACTAGTCACCAAAACAGGAGTGGCGGGGTATTCTATAGTTAAGCAAGGTCTTGTTATGCTCTATCAAATGAAATTATTTATAGGGTTTATTTTTCCATATCAAATTTTTTTGTAACATCCCTGTGACACGACAGTGAACAACGTATGTACTACTACTAGTACTAGCTTTTACGCCAAAACTGCGGTATAATGCGTCCTTCTAAGAGTAAGAAAACTAAGATCAATGGCCTACGTAAACGTACCTGTTGTAACAATTCTGGTGTCCCTAATCTCCATGAATCGTTGGGTTGGGTCGCCATGATTAAGCGTAACTGAATGCTGGCACAGTGGTAGAGTAAAGGTTTTTAAGTGGAGGTTTTAATTCTGTGCTATTTTCTAAAATCAAATGTGGGCCCTAGCTAGCTGCGCTATTCTAGCTCGCGAATCCAAATTTGCATAATTATTTGCATTTTACTTTCAGCACTAGACTCAAGACAAGCGTTATTTTCTATTTCAACCAAGCTAGAGAGGGCGGGCTACGCTCCCGAACTTCTTCATACGAACGATTGTGTCGGCGGGGGAGCGCTGGAGGACACGCGTTCGTTTGGTGGAGATATACCGCCTTTGGAATCAATAGAGTCTTTTCATCTACCTAATTATTGGAGACTTCCAATGATACACACGGGATACAATCGTTATGATAAAACCTATTCACACTAGCTAACTAGTACACTTAAAGGGTGTCTGTACTAATGGTTTTTGGTCATAGAATGAATCCCCACTCACTGTGAATAAAGATGTATATAATACAATTTACCCGTAGAAGTTTCAGCCTCATTAGCCGTCAGGTTTTTCAGAAAAACGTGAAATTACATTTGTTCAGGAAATTCGTGTAAGTCCGTGCACATTTCGTCTCATGAGACGAAAACTATTTTCGTTAAATTGTTTTACTCATTTCTCAAAAACTACAGCACCTCAGCAAGTAATATTTTAAGGGAAGCTTTCT
>JAVCKS010017821.1:2893-14528 GCA_032273685.1 Pteraster tesselatus
GTGATAGCATTCTACTGTTTGGGAGCAACCAATGGCCTTCACACGTGCCTAATGCCCATCCTGAAATGCTTACTGCCGTGCCAGTCAAGGTACGTGTCACAGCCAAGTCACCAATGCAGAATATCCAGGCATGATTTCATTTCAACAGCTATATCCCGCCATGCATTATGTGTATGAACACTTTTGCAGTCTGCGGATACTTTGGATGTATTCGTGAGAGAGATAGAAGCGCTTTGCTACTTTAAATATTTGTTCCTGTACTGTACCGGTAGTTTTATATCAAACTGGTAATCCATCTATTTGTTGGTGTGTTTGTGTACAACTGCAGTATACCGAGCAATAGAATCCACTTTTGAAGTCTGGAGATAGTTTGCATGTATTCGTGAGAGAGAAAAGGCGCTTTGCTACTGGAAACATTTGTTCCTGAACAGTACCGGTAGTTTTATCACTGTTCTTTTGGCATTGGATCCAACTGGTAATCGATCTATTTGTTGGTGTGTTTGTGTACAACTGCAGGATACCGAGCAATAGAATCCCGTTGCTAAGCCACAGACCCTACGTGTTCAGCGTGGTCCTAGCGTTAGCGTGCATCGCCTGCGTTGTCTGCTGGTTTGTCTATCGTCACGAAGACTTTGCCTGGATCCTGTTGGACCTCCTAGGCATAGCGTTCTGCATCAGTGTACTTAAACTCATTCACATCCCAAATTTTAAGGTCAGTTCCTCTCTGAAAACCACTAACAGTACCACGTGCAAACCAAGGTCCTACGGGATGCAAGACCACCGACTAACTTCATACCTCTGCTTAAACACAGTTTTGTGCTTTGAACAAGTAACCTTCACTTCCCAGATAAAAAGAACTCTTGTTGATTTAACTCTTTCACTACCAAATTGTTTTAAGAATAGGACCAGTGAGAACCAGTTATTTGCATACAATACAAACAACACTGACTGGCACCCCTGCCTATTATTTCCATCGCCTTTTGGCGCCAATGGTATCGGAACGGTTAAGCATGAAAAGCATGGAAACCGGTGACGTAATGTTGCAAACCATCACGTACGTCCGCTGTTAAGCAAACGTACATATTAACAGTGCCATGAAATTGGGCCCAGTCACCCGACATTTGACCCTCTCCATATCATATTCAATGTTGCATGCATTGTCTCCAATAATTACCTGGTCCTCACTAGCCAATTTACCAGATTGTTAAGAATAGGGTTAGTGAGAACCGGCTATCAGCACGCAGCATTTTCGACACAAAAATACTCTTCAACTATCTGTGGATGGCTTTGTTGTTTTTATGTTAGCATTTTAAAGCTAATAACCAGGGCATGCAGACCCGCGAAAAGGACAGCACAAAAAAGTTTCAGAGTGTAATCAAGATCGATGTTTGTTATTTCTCATAACAAACAACAGATATTCCCATCGTATATCACTAAATCATACCTAAAATGTTTAATAAACTGCCATTTCAGAAAGCTACTTTTCTGTAAGCAATATTTCGAGAGACCCCCTATTTTTTCCGACACAAGCAAACATCCAAAATCCCAGATTGATTTTATTATTTGTTTGTGGTTTCTGTCGTTTCCAGATCTGCTTCATCCTGCTGTCGCTGCTGTTTGTCTACGACATCTTTTTCGTCTTCATCACTCCGCTCTTCACCAAGGTAATTTGCATCGTTTAGGAGCACGCCGCGTCGACTCCCGATGTACTCCACGGACATATAGGGTGCTCTGTCATGCCGTGAGGAAATACCACTAATAGATGATGGGGTGGGGGGTGAGGAGGTCAGGGTAGCACATGGGGCATTCCTCCTATTTGAGAAAACAGTATCTCTATAAGCTGGTGTTGGGATTGCTCGGTTATCGCTTGTTCCAAAACACTGAGTGGGGTGAGTGTAAATGTTGATCCAATATAGGAGGGCAACCCCAAAGGGTTTTATTTAATGTGAATTTGGTTTATTGGTTTGTGCATTCAAAAGGATGGTTCGAGTGTCATGGTGCAAGCGGCTACTGGGGGCAGTGGAGCTACTGAGCAGGTAGGTCTAGGTGTGAAGTCGCTTGTGAACAGGTAGTAATTTTAAAACGTGTGTCTCTCATGATAAACAGTTAATTTAGGCAAAAATAAATTTTATGAGGGTGACACTATGAAGATGACTTTCAAAGCGGCAGATGATAGAAGACATTTTCTTAAAGCATTTTCTTACATTATTTGTCCCCCAAAATAACGAACCAGATCCCAGTACTACTCCAAGTGCCACGTCTGTCACCCTCCACCGGCCGTGTGTGTAAGATGTCATCCATGCTAGGCTTTGGGGACATCCTGGTGCCCGGTCTACTGGTAGCCTACTGCTGCTCCTTCGACTTCAAGATCCGCTCCAGCAGGAAGATCTACTACCTGGCCTCCTGTGTTGGTGAGTTTGCTTTGGTCACGGAAACTTCTATACAGTGGCCCTTATTTCCTACCCCCAACACCCTTGAGTTAAGCTTGTTTCCCACTTGAGACGCAAAAAGGATTCTGTCTTGCTGGAAACATTCAAGGCCAAGATGGAAACCGTGTGTCGGAGCAACAAACTACAGCAAAAGCAGCAGCTCTACTTGTGCTGTTATGGAAACACTGCATTATGCCTTAAAGAGTGAACTACTCACTACAGTTGTGGTGATCCCTAACGGTGATATCTTCGCACTGATAGCTCCACCCACGTGGTCATATCTTTTGAGAGGCGTTGGTGATACAGGGAGATGAAGTTTGTTTTGTAAAGATGGGAGGAAAGCCAGGGAGATTTGTAGTGATCGAAAAACCTAATTTAAATGTTGGTACCATCTGGGGTTCGAAACCAGGAAGGGAATACACCGTGCCGTCTCTAAACCTATTTCTTTTGGTCCTGTTCCTTCCAGCCTACGGCATCGGGTTGATACTAACCTTCGTGGCCCTCGCCCTGATGCAGACTGGCCAGCCAGCCCTACTCTACATCGTCCCCTGCACCGTGCTGACAACCCTGGCCCTCGCTGCTCTCCGGGGGGAGTTGACGGCCATATGGCACTGCAGACCCACGGTGATTGATCTGCATCGTCTTTGACTTTTGGCTCATCATGTAAACAGACATAATGCCAAGTTGATTGTATTCTCTGTTGGTCGTTAGTTCCTGCCTGTCCTGTCTTGTCTTGCCCTGGCTGGCTGGGCTATGGCTGGCTGGCTAGTTGCTGGCTGGCTGGCTAGTTGCTGGCTGGCTGGCTAGTTGGCTGGCTGGCTGGCTAGTTGGCTGGCTGGCTAGTTGGCTGGCTGGGCTATAGCTGGCTGGCTGGCTGGCTGGCTAGCTAGCTGGCTGGCTGGTTGGCTGGCTGGCTGGCTGGCTGGGCTATAGCTGCCTGCCTGCCTGCCTGCCTGCCTGTCTGCCTGTCTCTCTGTCTGTCTGCTTTTCTGTCTGTCTGTCTGTCTGTCTGTCTGCCTGCTTGTAAACCCTTGACATGAATAATTGCCTGCAATCTGACATCTTGTATATTACTTCCTATCAAACTTGTCAACTCTGATTTTGAGCATTTCCTTTCAAAAACGTATAATATGCATGCATTGATATGGCTTTTGTAGTACACCACTCATTTCGTTTCTCTTCAATACTTTGATCGGTGTGCTCTCGTCAATCTCGGTACCCCTGTGTAGCTTCCTGTTCGAGACGTAGAGAAGATATATTGGTTCTAATGGGAACCAAATGGCAGATTTTTCACCGTTGTCAATACCCAACCCAAAGCTTCCAACGAATAAGAGTAAAGTTGACTTACAATTCGCTGACGTTGGCTAATGGATTGTAGCTTATGATTTGGGCTAAAATAAAATTTTGTGATTCAGACTAAAGTTGGTTTCCATACACTCATAGCTTTCAATTTGGGAGTCGATAGACCACATCATAAAAAAAAGCTTTTACAAAATCTGAAACATGTGTATTAAAGATGTTTTGGTTTTTCAATTGAACCTAACCCAGGCTTGACCCCAGAGTACTGTATATTAGTGCAACAGGCTCTTGATCAAGACCTATTCTTATGTGGTCTGCCTGCTCACGAATCGGGAGCTGCGATTGGACAAACAAGCCCCGGCCCAAACCGGAAACAGCGAATCAAAAGCCAACTTCAACCCCGCCCGTTGCCTTGATTGCCATAGAAACTCACACGCTCACTGCATATTCTATCCCCAAACATGATTTGGGTGTTCTGACTCATGTTGCAGGGTTCATCTAGTTCCCCCACTGACTTGATGATTATTTCGCCCCCAAACAGGTACCCGTTTGTCCCCCGACAAGTCACCCTATCAATGCATCAGAATCCACACACAGCTTCAGTGGGCACCCAGATGACGCCCAGTCATCTGAGAGGACGGGTGATGATGTTGATACTCCTTCTCCTCCTCCTCTTGGACAGGAAGATGGTATCGGAGGGAAAGATGTGAGTAGCTTGGGCGAAGAGCAAGAAAACCATCCCCTGTTGCCACAATCCTAGTAGTAAGAAACACAGTAGAGATGTACTGTCCGAATTTCCTTCACGACTCCATCTTGGGAAACAATTTGGTAGGTTCATTTTCGACGGATTTTTGGGGTCGTGAAAAATATCATTTTAAGGGTAAACACCTACTGAAGGTGAAATTTGTCTGAAACGGAACTGTAAAGTCTTCACTAAATCACTTCCAACATTGATAGGCACTACCTAGATCGGATGTATTTAATGTTGTATGACTGTTGAAATAGACGAGCTAGATTGTAAAGCACTTTGTGACGGGGAATTGTGGAAAGCGCTATATAAAACCACATTATCATCTCCGCTAGGTAGTTATGCTTGTATCCCTGTTTGTTTGTCTGTTTCTCACCAAGATTACTAACTAAACTTGGGGGATAGCCTATGGGCCAAGGAAGAACCCATCAGATTTTGAGATTGATCCGGATCCGGATTTGGATGTTGTACGTTTAATTACATTCACAACCCTTACAGCTATTGAACGCCAGAGGGCGCTAGCCTACTACACAGCCTCAAAATGACTACCAGTACAGCTGCATGGCGGAAATGTGTGCTGTACTTGGTGCGCTTTTCTGTCTCGTTGTTGTTGTTGTTGTTGTTGTTGTTGTGACAACAAATGCTGGAGAAGGGCTAAGCTTATTGACATTAATTCTTTGACGCAACCATATAATATGAGTATCTTTTGTAAATAAACGATGTATGTTGGTATACTTTGTACATGTTTGACCCGCTTTAGAAACTGAGTCCCATGTCACTGAAATCTTCCAGTTATTTCAGTTATATATTTGGCTGGAATAAGTGGCAATATCAGCTTTTTTTTAAATATATGTTGGACACCTATTTTTTGTTAAAAAGTTATCATCTTTTCGGACAATAAATACTACGTGAAAATATGCATAAATCCTTAGATAAATCATATGTTTTGAGACATACGACTCATTTTTGTAGAACAGATCGCATACGGATATGGACGGGAAACAGAGAATGTTAAGAAGCCAAAAATGTAGTTGTGGGTGGCTTTGTATGGGGTCAGTAATCTATGGTAGAGCTTGCTGAATCATTCTGTTCTCGTTAGAACCGACGAAGTACATGATCTGTCTCACAGACCTGACTATCATTGGAGTAAACTGGTAAAAATGTAGGGTTCTACCAATAATAAAATATGCATCCCCCAAACCTGACGTTAAACAGAGCACATACAGTACTCGTCAAAGTATGTTGATATACTGTAACGGTTCTAACGAGATCAATCTATGCTGTGTATTTGGCAAACATTGCAATGATTAGCGCACTTTGGTGTTAACCCTATATTCACTTTTGTAACAAATATTCTACGATACTTTTGAAAGAATTTGTATACAAATCTTTACAAAACTTACTTTGACTGTGGGTAATAAAGGGTTAAACAGTTCTAATGAGAACAGGAATACATGGTGTATCCCACAATCAACAATGACTTGCATACTTTGAAAGGAATACACCTTAAAAACAATTATATTCTTCTGTTTGTTTCAAACAAGTTATTTCAGATTTATGGTGTTAGTTTAGTATACATTTTTATCGTATCATATTAAAATAATATTTTGTTATATTTTGAACAAATTTGGGCTAATTCTTAAAGGGGAACTGTTATCAGGGTAAATGGATTGACTGTATTCGTGCCACAGATTCTGAATTTACATTGCTGGAATGTGCCATCAATTAAATGTTTTGAAAGGTCAAAGGTGAAGGTCACTTTCAAGATTTGAAGCGATTCAGAGAGTTTGTATTGCACAAGAGAGGGCGCTGTGACAATTATACAGTCTATAGGCAACACTGTGGCGGAGGTACTCTAGTTTTAGCGATAGGTTAAAACTACACAGTTATTTGGCAACTTTCACTCTGGTAGTGGAGCCTTTTGTACATCCTGTGGTTATGTAGTAATTAGATAAAGATGTATTCAACTACGAAGATAGTTTGGATAAATCGGAGGCACGGAACTGAAGCAATAGTTCAATAAACAGCAAAAAACAGCATCCATTTTACCATAAAGTATCATTTATTTTTCCTCATCTGTTAAAAACAGTCACACGTCTGTTATTGTAAAAAAAAAAAAAGAACAAGATTTGAATCATTCGGGTATTGTTTTGTACCAAGCAAGTTGCGGATATGCCATTTCTAAAAATAAAAATATATAAATAACTCGACAAAAATGTGATCAAAATATATTTATACAAAACAAGCAAGCAAGTTAAATTGTTTTTATCGCAATAAATTTCATGACTGCCGGCCAGTTACTAGTCAACACATATTGACTGGCTGATTAAGGGGCAATAGCATGCATCTATTTTTATCAATGGATTCTCAGTCACCAACGAATAGTCCATATTCCCCAAGGATTTGAGACTCCGAACCCAGAGGGGAGATAGACCTATGCTATTCCCGGAATAAAGCCAGTCACACGCCACGTACCAAATTCTTCTCTGCATAAACTGCGGAGTTGCGTTGTCCAGTTTGCATTCACAAAGCCTATTCGACTGCCTGCCATTTAGCAAATGACATGCAAACTGGAAACTACGCATTCGAACCGTATCGGTCAACAGCCTATGAAGTCAACCTCCAAATGGAAGTCATTGAAGTCACTTTTTGTGGAATGGTCGATGTATGCGATTATTCGCATGAATCTAATCAATTCTGTATGACTTCTATCGACCAATGTGTATGCAGCACGAGGCGTCCAAATGTTCCCAAGCCAAGTGTACAGACCCTATCAATCCAGCAGCCATCTTGTGGGGCAATACTCTAATCTGCCACCATGTTCAGGGCCGTAAAGATCAATGTCGGATACAATCCCATCAACATGGGACTTGTATCAGTATGGTGATAATTCAGACCACGTCATCTGTAGACAAGAGAGACTGCCCCACAAGATGGCCGCTATTCACTCAGACCTCCTCATGTAGAGGTAATCATGGACACAGTACAGCTAGGTGTCAAGCATCAGATCTTTTGTACACAAGACCCAGAAATTACCATGACATAATTCATGATTACAATGAACTTCAGACACCACTTATCCCCCACCTTCCCCACCTTCCCCTCCCCTTTGTGCAAAGTCGTTTAACCAGAGTACACGACCATAATCCAACACACAGAGGTCAGTAATGCATATTATAGGTATTTTCCTCAAATTGGAGCAAAACATGAGCAGTACATTGGCATAATTTTTTAGCAAGACATTCCGAGTAGTGAATAAGTACCAGTAATTGTACCTATTCACATAGCGACTGGTTGCCTCTCCAGAAATGCGACCAGTTATAGTCAAGTGCTTAGTGTTTCTATACAAATTTAGTTCTCAGTTTTGTGCACAACTCATGAATAAAGGGTACCCTAGCCACTTCATCGAGTAGTTGACACGGGTCCTATCTTGAACTTTGAAGTTTACCGAGCATTCAAAGCCGCCACTTTGGTAAACGGGAATTTGTTTTGATACTCGTCAGAGTTTACGGTACAGGTGTGATCCCTGTTGGCATTATCATCCTTTTAGGACGACGCTAATCATGCAGAAAGTTCTGAAGCATCCATTCTTTGTATCAAGCAAAGTTTTTTTATTTGCAAAGAAGATTAATAAGCCAATTCTAATCTTCTAACTCACCCTAGAGTTGTAATTCATCTTAGAGTGATGTACCTTGGTTTAAAAGAAAAACATGAATAGCTTGCTCGAGAACACTTCAGTAACAAATCACCAAAAGTGCCCCTTTTAAGTCATGTTACAACCGTCAAATTGATATCAGTTGGTTTCAATTGAAATAGCAATGCCACAAGGACACGAAGCAGACATTTTAACCGGATAAACAATTCGACCACAACTGGAAAGTATTTGAAGTCAATTTACAGTTTTGTAGGCAAATAGTCTGGCAGGACAGACGGGGCACCCTGGGCTTCACTTTTTGGCAATGACATGTTTAGAAATATGCTTTTATAGAACAGATATTAATGTTAACAGCCTAAAATATTCACAGCTTGAAATGAAAAATAGCACAGGGAGAACTTTTTTTGCATATAATTTGACATTGGGAATCAGTTTGAAAGGGGCGATTCAAGCAGTCTTTTAATCAGTAATTGAACTTTTTCTTACTCAATTAAAAAGTTTTGTTAGGTAATCCGATGAATATGAATGATATACAACTGCATGAGAGAACTTTGAAAAGGTACCCCCATTCTAAATTTAAGTCCAATAATTCTTGAATCATTAAATCACCCCTAGCAATCGATTCCCAGTGACGGAAATTATATGTGAAAGTTAGGTCATTTGTCTTCCTGTGTTGTCTATTTTCCCGTCGAGTGTGCCAACACCAATCCAAGATGGCTGCCAAATGAAACCCACAGGATATTATTTTGAGGTGTTAACATCAAAATCTGTTATCTACCGACAAAAAGGGTTCTAAACACGTCGGTGCCAAAATGAAGCCACAAGGTGCTTGTGACGGCCATTGGCCCATCTGTCCAGTTGGATTAAAACGTTTTGACGTAAATGTTCACCCGCAAAACATGAAAGACTCTACAAGTTCACATGGGTCCACACACACGTAGCTCACACACGAGATATCGCACCAACTACCATGATGACATTTACATGGAAAACCACATGGATCTCAAGTAAAAGACATTTTATTAAAGTAAAATCTTTCCGTACGAAACGTACTTTCTGTAGTTAAAAATTGTGTTTAATTTGTGCGTGTAAAGACGGCTCCATTAACCGTGCAAGAGACTACAACTACAAGCCATTGAATTTGAATTTCCGGCACACTGTTGTTATGTCATATAAAGAAAATAGCATTAAGATTACGTAATGGTTATATTTAATTTTACTAGTAGACTCCACAAAATTAATCTAAGGGTCGATATATGCCAGCAGTCTATCTATTCCTTAAGTCATCTCAGGGAGTTAGCCTCATTCCAGTAATTAGCGATTTATTGTTATATTTTAAGGATTCACGGAAAAATAGTAAGCGTGTTAAGCCGGGGTCACATGGGAGGAACGGATGGCACCGTGGGATCGTGGCATTCAACGTGCTTGACAATTTTGGCTGCCGACTGCTGCTGCCATTTCTCATAGGTGGTTAATTGAGCGCGCAGTTACTCCGCGAGCTGCACGCATCCAACGGCGCCCTCTCTATTCCTCAAGTGCGTAACCCGGCTTTACAAATACTAATCCAAAATCCCCACAACGACAAAATATAACAGCACACAACAAAATACACTGTTCATAAAATATATCATTATACATTCTTAGTTATTTATACCCTTATATATCATGCTCATGCATTTCACTATACATTTCTGACTGCCAGGCATCGTGTGCGTGTGGTATGCACACTTCACGTTTGCTATACACAAAACTATACATAATATTAAATATAAACTACATCGAATATAATTCGGCACCAGTGGAAGTCCCATTAAATAGTTACAGATAAGCTCTCATGTTTATACTCATTGCATTGCCTAAATCTAAACCTACTTTATACCAATTAGTTAATACCTGATGCACAATAATTCAAATGGGGAGTTAATTTAGTGAAAAGATTGGTCGAAATTTGACTGGTTCGATGGGGAATCCATGAAGCAAGTCCAATGTGGATGCCTTAAGGTAATCTATCCGATTAGTTGGACCGAACTGAATGGGTTAGCTGACCCGATGTCAGCCAGGAGAAATCACCAAGCCCGCAGGAAGATTGACACGAGGCAGTTTAACTTGCGATCAGTGCAATATGGGATGGATAGTGTTGAAAATGTTACCGCTCCAAAGGACCCCCATTAAGTATTCATAAAAAGGATACAAAACAGGAAAGAATTTGTCGGAACAGATTTATGAGTAATTAACGAGGTCCTTTTCAGCAGTTGAATATTTTCGGTTGCACACGTTCCTAGTGAAACTACAAGCACGCTTACGGTAAGTTAAATTGCATAATGCACACAAGGGTTATTATTTTGCCAGATTGCAGATTTGACCAACGGAATTTTACCCATCGCCTTGGAATAAATTACCCATCGCCTCAGTCAAAGTAATCCAATGCGAACCAAACTTTTCTTTAATATCATGATTTTTGCATATAAACATTAACCCATGTCCGCCTAACTACGGGATATTATCACGTAGACCAGGCACTAACTCGGCCCTGTTTTGGCAAAATGATGTATCTTTGGAAATGGCATCTTTAGAAAAAAGGCTACGAAAGTACCATTACCCAACATTTTTATGTTAAAACACAGGACAGTATTACTGCTGATTGAAAAGAGCGCCCTCAGTTACCCTATAATTGCTCTTTATCTCAAAATTTGAAGTTACATCGTTTTGCCAAAACAGGGCCGAACTGCAAACAGTGTTTACAGTAATACGATCACTCATGCAGATATGTTTTCAGTTGTTTTGTTTTCTCAATTGAAATGGTGCATCTAGATATTACACCAATATGAACTAGCCTAATAAAAAAAGTTACCAAAAAGACCTAAATGCGCACAAATGTACAGACGTGATCAAAACAATTCCCAAATGATAAAAACTTTAAACAAAAACAACAGAAAAAAGATCTCTTTTACACTATTTACAAATTAATTTTCGTAAAAAGGGTTGCACCAATTAATAAAAAAACGAAGGCACTTTTTCTCGTTTGTAACCACTCCCCTGAAAACATCTATTGAAGAAGCTTTAAAGCATGCAATATTTTTTTAAAGCAATAACATGTTATAAATATACATGTACGCACACCATTTGTAATAGAAACTATTTACTACTGGGATCATCACGGCCTGATAATATGTGACCTGCTCCGACGAAATGAGCGTAAAGTTGCACAACGTTATTCTGACATAGGGCCATAGAAAGTCAAAATTTGTAGGGGTGTTCAACTTTGAGATTTGTGTGTGAGGCTGTGTGAAATATTCTGTTCTTTCTTTCCCAAAAAGTTTTGTTTAAATCAGAGACTTATAAATACACTTTTTGTGACATGCACTGTCCTTGCCAATTACTGCTAGATCGAAAACAAGCTTTTTTCTCCATAATCAATAATTGAAATTCGACAGCTTTCTCGGGCTGTATAGTAAAACATATTTAGACCACCAACATGTGTCATATACCATTGGAAAGCTCTTG
>JAVCKS010017843.1:1310-11952 GCA_032273685.1 Pteraster tesselatus
ATTGCTTTAGTCTCAGTTTATAGAGTTTAATAAAAATCATATCTTTAATCATTAATATTCATACTAAATATTGATTCGTTCAAGTCTGATTGTACATTTAAAGTCATGCGGTGATATTATTTATATTTATTAATGTCTATTATTTAGCGTGTCTGCCCGTTTTTAGCTAATGATTACAAGACACAAAATAACTATTACTCTAACTTTTACTAACTATTACTATAACTTTTACTAACTGTTACTAACTATTACGAGCCCTACTATCTATTGCTAGGTACAACTGTAATTATTACTACGTCGACACCAGCGTATTGTCGAAATTCGCTTTCGTCGCGAGCGTAAACAGTTTATCCAGGCGCCATAATGTCAAATTCGACAAGACCGGCGAATATTCGAATAACCGTTTCGATACCATTGGCGCCTGTCGATACCAGTCGGTGTTACACTGGTTCTCACTGACCCTCTTCTTAAAACAATCTGGTAGTGAAAGGTTTAAACGATGAGATGTAATAACCCGTAATCACATTAATCTGTTTCTTAATGCGCTAAGACGCCGCGTGATAATGGATGGGAAAGCGGCATTCTGCATAGCTTCCTCCTGGCGAGGACTGTTTGAATTATTAGATTAGCAGGTCGAGGCCGAGGCAGGGGGTCTGGTCAGTATGTGTCATTGTCCATGGATGAACTGTAAACATTGACCGATATAGGATGCGGATCAATTTAGGTTGCAAAATGTAGAGTTTTATGTGCTATATAAATAGAAAATGTCAAAAGATGTTAAGTGTTATTTGAGTTTTGCTGATTTTATTAGAACCTTGTAAATACTTGAGGGGTTTCCCTCAATTTCTGGGGTTTTCCTCCCCATGATCACTAAACACGTAGCATATATGTCTCTAACGGGTCTACCTTCTTTTGACGGTTGTGGGTACATAACGACCCGGGTTTTAGCCACAAGAAGCAGATACGAATGCCGCAAGAATCTCGCATTCAACCCGAGCCAAAATCTTCAAACACGCGCGCCTCTTGAAAAACGGCCTCGGTGCGATATACAATGTAAACTCGACATCGCATTGTAACTAACGTGATCATACTCATTAGCACCGAAGTTGTAAATACTTATCCGACTGTTTGAACAATTTGTTTTGCTGGTTCCAGAATGAAATACCCCCCGTTTGGATGTGAACCGGGTCCATAAACACTCAGTTCCCCATATACTACCCCCAACTCAATCGGAACTAGCACACATTATACTCAATCTGAACTATGGCGCACATTATACTCAATCTGAACTATAGCACACATTATACTCAATCAGAACTAGTATACACATTATACTCAATCAGAACCACCCCCAACTCAATCAGAACTAGAGTCTAGAGTTGTGTCTATGCAGGGGTACATTGATTTACTCAGGAAGGGACTGGGGGTTACTACGGGGTCCGGGATTTGTGAATCGGCTATATTTAGGCGGTTGGGATGACACTATTGCGGTGATTCAGGCGGGAAGTAAGTCTTAGTCATTGTTCACCCCACATTACACAGCTAGACGCGTTGTACCATTGTCGCCATGTGACTAGGTTCGGCGATGGGTTAGGGGATAACGTATTATGGAGTTTGTTGAATAATTTGTGGACAATGTTTATGTCCAATGGATTCCAAACATGTTGGAACATTGCACACAGAAGGAACAACCGGTGTCCTTTCCTAGACTCAAAATCGAAGGAATATGTTCCGAAGGTTCCCCCAAGTATATATATACCGACAGTATTTTGTTAACGTCATTCCATTGGTAGAGCCGTTGTTTCCGCAGTTGGAACCTTTGAGAACGGTATATTAAGCCTTGTGCGTGCAAACATTAAAATGTTGGTTTACAAATGACGCAAATATATGTACCCCGGATGTATATGCGGACAGAGATTAATTTAACTAGGCTGGTTGCGTGTTTGTGCAGTATATTGAATGAAAACTCGACATGCCGGGGGCTACATTTGAGTATTCTCTGATCGAAAAACATACTGATAGTACTGAGTTAACAAGATCTCAAAAATGTCGAAGAAGGAAACCAACTGGCAAAAAGTCAAAGATTAAACGGTAAGATGTTATAGTATACTTTGTTTTTATGACATTGAACTGAAATAAACAACGGATCAATGCCCACTTCTAGAGGGTGACGTGCGGAAAAATCTATTTGTTTTATGCATTTGTGATCAACGCTATTGGAGTTTTGGGTCATCCTTTCCCTTAGCATTCTCCGGCAGTATACGATTTCTGGAAATGTCCATTAACAGATAATAATTGTGGGGGATAACAGAGTATTATGGGATGGACGTAACTATATACGGTATGCCAAACAGGTGGATTTACGTTGACCGCCATTGTATTGTCCAAATATCCTAAAAAAGGCGGATTCTACCGTACCGATTACCTGTAGTAAGAATTGTATGATTTAGCACTTTAAAGCGGATTATAACATCATGTCAATAAAGAGGATTATTCGCTGCAACATCTGTGGCTCTTAACGATTATAGACCCTGTCGAATAGCAGCCATCTTGTATACGACAGTTCCATGTTTCCCTTCGATAAGAGTAATACTCGGGGGATATTCGACATGGTTAATAGGGTGGGTCGGAAAGGTCAGTACTCCGAGGGTTATAGACGATTTAAACAGCCGCACCACATGGGTCTGTGTCGTATAGGCAGGCTTTACGGTTGGTATAGTTGGTAGGGTGGCAGTACTGGTGGCCCTGGAGGGTACTGTGAAACCCATTATAACCTACCACAATCATATGTTATCTAAGTTAAATAAAATCCTTATAGTCTATACCCACCAACACTATACGCTGACCTTAGTAGTATAGAGCGAAAATCATGTCTTCAACCCAAGCTTACTTCTGCCAGTCATGATGACAGTCCCATGACGTCATGCCTATTAATAAACCATGATAGTACGAGGCTTTAGGAGTGAGTGCCGTGTTTCCGAGCTCCGGTGATTGGCCGGGCTGTATAGCTACAGCTACTACGCGCGGCCGGGTGTCTGTTTTTACCGATGTCATCGCCTGTTTGTCTCGATCGGGTTCGGCCAGCTTTCTTCTATTTTCTCGCGAGTTCCGAATGGGATTAGCGGGGTCCGGTGTGTCTGCCGGCTGGGGCTGATGCTTTTTCCCCGGGCCAACGCGATGATTCACCCGGGGAGGAGTGACGGGCTGACGGGCTGAAGGGAGGGATTTCAGTGGCTCCTATCGGTCACTCGTGTGGAGAAGGGAACCACCATGGTTTTTTTTTAGTAATGTTTCCATATTACACTGTATAATTAGTCATATATTTTAAATTATTAGATATATTTTACCAAAGTGATTTGAAAGGTTTTGCCGACGTTTGTCAGGATATTGATCTTACAGTAATAATAAGTGTATATTTAGTAATAACAATCTTATGTAACAAACGCAATAACAATACGGACCTATAGGTGTATGTGGACAGGCGGCAGGCAAGCATTGTGATAACATACCAGGCTTGAACCCTCCATAAACCCGAGCCACAGTACCTTAACTAGGTTCAAGCCTCGCGCTTCTGCCGATCTAGCTACATATATAGTTGTTGTGTTCCTTTTTTTAATTTTAGCACGTCTGAAACTATTCGATTCGACACCGCCAATGCACACTTGCATCAAATGCGAATTTACGATATTTCGCAAGTGTAAACGCAGCGTTAGTCTAGCGAAATTCGGTTCAATCGACAACCTTAGTCCAGTTATCAACAACTATAGGATTAAGTCGAAATAGAACCCAGTCATGGCTCACACTTTACAGTATAAACCGTGTCCAGCCAGTAATCATATCGGTGTCTGTTGATCGTTTGCTCACAGGATGGACGAAATATGGAACGGGGAGTTTGCAAAAGTCTTTCAGCCCTATCTGCCCAACATATGGTATCTGACAGCCACGGAAATATGTCCCAGCCCACGTTGGCGGCGCTTCAAAGACAGCGCTAAGGTCCGCTTCTGTTGCCAGGTAACGTGGATATGAACGTGGTTACCCACTCTCCCACCGGCAAAGAGAAACCAGAACTCCCCATAGATTGCCTTAAGAGAAGCAAAGAACTGCCCCACGCCACTGATAGGGTCTATTGCTTGTTTTTCCTCTGCCCACAGACGTGCGGCCACGGTTGGACGTCCATGAAGGGCCGAGTCGTATTCTGGTATTTCCTGCACATTCCGTACTGCGAGGGTTTCGTACAGTTCAAGCTGTACGGCCAGCAGTGCCAACGCTGCGACAACGGCATGTTCGAATCGGCCATGTGGTACCCGGAGGAAGTTAACAAAGTACTTTGTAATCTCTACAATAGAATCGGCCAGGTGAGATAGCAGACAAGAATTAGAGTCCCTTTGTAACCAGAGTTGCGACAACCTAAAATTTGAAAGCCATTTTGTTTCCACAAAAACAGGTGCATAAACATAATAGCACGCACGTAATCATCGTGTGCAGTGGAATAAAAATGGCTACGTAGGTATAAGTTTTGTACCCTCTATGTCGCAACTCTGGTTATGAAGGGACACTAACAAGAATAATGCGGCATAATGCCAGAAACATATACACCCGAAGTATGCTGTGCTATCACAACTATAGTAGGGTACGTACTCGTACGGGCGTTAGTCTGAAACCGAGGCCAGTGAAATTGTACTACTTGTTTCTCGTTGCCGTTTGCATTGAATTTAAGCCCCGCATGAAATAACATCTGTGATGTCGACGACAGATACCATATCGATGCCTAGCAAGTTGTCACTATGTCGGTGCTTGATAAGCAGGGAGGGGGGCAGGCGGCGCATATAGCGGTAGTTGACATCCGGGTTCGGATGTCAAAGGTGCTTAGACGGTGGGTTTTACTCGGTTTATTCTGGGCTGCCAATATCGCTACCTTAGAGGTACAATACGTGGTGATGTTTCTCTCCTGCTAGCAAAGAGTTCATAGTGTCACTATTAAAAGTTCTTCTTCCTGTCTGTCCTCCCTCCAGACGTACTATGGCTTCGTGAAACCCCCCATTCGCTACGACCGCCGGGCTGGCAAGCCGCGCACCCAGCACAACGCCACCCTGTGCCAGGCCTGCCGGGACGGTGAGTGCGACAGCCGACCACGCACCGGTACACCCACCACCACCACCACCACCCCCACGGCCACGGTCACCAGCCACTGCGCGCAGCAGACTGCGGCCCATGCGGTGGTGCCGGCAATGGCGGCCAATAAGTTGCAGGTTGTGACGTCACGGCGCTCATGAATACCGTGCGAGAGTGAGTCGGCGCTACTTTATTAGCGTATACAGCCGCCAACGTAGTACGAGAATAATGGCAACTGGGAACACGGCGTAAATTGCCGATTGATTCCCTTGTTCGTGCTGAAATATTGGCAGCTCTATGTTGAAGTAGCGCAGACGGACCGTACCCGCCGGTAGATTTATTATGCAAATTGAGATTCGCACTTTTATAGTTGTTTTTTTTTTGGGTCGTCACCTCGGGACTGATTGACATGTGAGCGGGCGTGTTTTAGCCCCGCAAACACCCCCCCCCCCCCGGGCATCCACTGTTCTATTAGAGTAAACAACGAAAAACGGGGATTATGCAAAGTTCGTAAAACTTTCAAAATCACCCTCGTTCTTATTTAGTTCCCCCATTCGAAATATTTATCCCGTCAGCAAATTGAGTTAACAAAAAAAAACACATTTTATAATCTATTACACACAGCCAATTCAACCGGTCACCAAAATTAAACCTATTTATTTATTTCATGTGGTTTTCTCCCCATATTACTGCTGTACTCGGTGTGGATGACTGGTCCCTTGAGGTATAACACTGTAGTCTCGGTGACAATCCAGATTTCCATCCCCACGAACAATAACTTGCCCTATCCTTGCAGAAACCGGGATCCAAATTTCACGTGGCACCCAGATTGTACCACTTTTACTAAAGGGGGGTATTTTGACTTGGGATATTACACTGCTCCCCGTGTCCCTAATAGTTACGCCCCAACCGAGATATTGTATAATTCTATCTTTGATATTTAACGTTGCCTTAAAAATGGGTTTAGTATTTTCAATCTCAGTGCCTTGTATTTCCTTCGAGTTAATTGTACATGGGTATATTATAATATACCGATTCGAGTATCTATACGTTTCTGTACAGTACGTTTTGTATGTAAACAAACAAGGGCGCTTCTTGAAAAGTTAGCAGACATGTTTAGATGAACTATTCGTGGTTCTTATCCTTTTTGTTTTTCTTCTTCTTTTTTTTTTCTTTTTATTTGGGGGAGGGGGGTTAGCGAGTTTATTCAATGCGTGTATATATAGGGCACTCGGTTGGAATCGGCGGACGTGTTATAGACTTTAAAAAAAATCATTGCTTTTCTAAAAATTAGCTATCGCATCATATTTTATCTGCTACATATCTTTTTCCCCTATACCTGAGTGAAACAGCTCTCATTTCATGCGCGAAGGCCTCTGCATCTCTTCGATAGAGGGCGCTATGCTCTTTTCGAAACAGCAGAGGGCGCCAACCCGCAAAGATCAGTGCGGTGCAGAGTGCCAGCCAAAAACTTGTTATTTATATTATTTGTAAAAATTGTGCCGCCAAAAAAGAAAGATACGCACGGCCGGCCGGCCGGTCCATGCTGCTGAGGTCCAAACTTTCATACAGAGCAAAATCACCGTCTCCTTGGCAATAACATTACAGCAGAAAACGCCCTCAACGGTAGTTATGTTCTTTTTAAGACAACGATGCAGCTGTAGTTATTAAATCGTCACATGGATTATTTTTTTACTTGAATCACCTCGAAATATGTCTTGAGGAAATGTGTTGTAAGATATGACTTATTATTGATCTTAGAAGCAGAATAAATTAGTCTAATTTAAAGAAAAATCTTATATTTTACTTTGAACGTAATTAAGAATATTGATTAGATCATATTTGTATTAGATTGTATTATTTTACAATAATATATTCCAAGTAGATATTATTACACGAAGTGGATATTTGCACAAACTACCGGACACAAACACTCGAACAAAACGACATCGCTTTTCAAGATCTTGTTGACACTGTCGGTTTCAGATAACTTTACCTTAGTTGGTGATTCCACGTACGCAACCGGCAGAGGGCGCTGCCACTTCGAATTGTTCTGACATTTTGTAATCTAACATAACAATAACATTAATCAACTTACCAACCGTGCCTTGTTAATGTTATTAATTCACACATGTGTCTTAAAGCTTGGTGGTAAGAAACAACATGCATCTATTGGTGAAGTATAATCACGTGATCTCTTTAATTAGGGCTGTGTCATCCTTTGATGTAGCTGTAGAAATCAAGCACATCAATTATATATACCTTTCAAAGTGCCTTAGGTCACACACAGTGTCCCAAAACACTCGCTAACTAGTTAGTATGTATGTTGAACGTCTTAGAAAGAACGTGCATCCATTAGTGAAATAACGCTCTCTACTCTAACGGATGTTGCCAACCAGTTGAACACGTGATGTCAGGTATAGTCCCTGAGGTCACAGTTTAATCACGTGTTCAATTGGTTGGCGTCTTCAAAAGCGACGATGACGTTGTTTTCTACGAACGTTGAACTATAAAGCTGGGAGCGGGAGACATTACCATGTTACCATAAATAGTCAATGTATGTTTGTTGACAACCAGCTAGCCTGAGTGATACAATAAAATCAAGTACAGTAGTTTAAACAAATGACGCCGTTATTTCGTTCATTCATTGATTGTGTGACGTGTACTATAGTTTAATTTTGTCAACCTTGTTTCAATTTCACATTTACAATTAATCTATAACATTTGACCTATAACATTTGACCTATAACATTTGACCTCTAACCTCTGACGTATATTTTCTTACATTTGCCTGCGACATTTTACCCGTGCAACTAGTTGGAGAATTTACTTTTCAGAGAAATATATTCATTTGTAAATATTTGGGGATCAAATCAATGATAAAGGCAGAATTTGTCAATTTGACCCTAATTAACCTATAAATTATAACCTAAAGTTGTGACCTAAATGATTGGATCAGTAGACTAATATACTGACCCATATTATATGTCAACTGTTTATAGGTCAAAGGTTATATTTAGAAGTTATAGGCTAGGTCAAAAGTCAAAGGTCAATAGCTAAAATGTGATAGGTCAGAAGTTTGTTTCATTTGTGCATTCTGTTAGAAAACAGCTGATATTCTGAGAGTATGTTACTCAGTACTAGAAGCTTCTACTCTGCAAATTTGGAGGAATTCTAAAACAATGTTTTTCTCAAGATAGAAAAAATGTCAATTTGATCAAAATCGGCCCAAAATCAACATTTTTGAAATATGTCTGAGAATGATTTATATGATGTCTTATATCAGTTGGTAAAACGTGTTAGGTTATGTGTTTATAGATCAAAGGTTATAGGTCAAAATTCATAGGTCATAGGTCATAGAAAACAGATAAAATGTTATAGGTCAGAAGTTAATTTCATTTGAGCATTCCGTTAAAAACAGCTGATATTCTGGGAAGATATCACTCAGTATTAGACGCTTCTACCCTGCAAATTTGGAGGAATTCTGCAACAATTTATTTTCAAAGAGAAAAAAATGGCAAGGCTTACCCCTTGCCATTTTAATTAAAATCGGCCCAAAATCAACATTTTTAAAAGTATCTGAGAATGATTTATAGGATGTCTTAAACCAACTAGATATGGTAAAAACCTGTATAGGGGTTGTTTAGGGGTCAAGGTTATGTCAAAGGTCAAATAAAATAATAGCTAAAATGTGATTGGTCAGAAGTTTGTTTCATTTGTGCATTATTAAAAACAGCTGATATTCTGGGAATATATCACACAGTACTAGAAGCTTCTACCCTGCAAATTTGGAGGAATTCTAAAACAATTTATTTTTCAAGAGAAAAACATTGCAAGACTTAACCCTTGCCATTTTAATTAAAATCGTGCCAAAACGTTTGATCAACAATTGGACATTTGACCTTTGGCCATACAGCTGATATTCTGGGAATATATCACACAGTACTAGAAGCTTCTACCATGCACATATGGAGGAATTCTGAAACAATTTATTTTCAAAGAGAAAAAAATGGCAAGGCTTACCCCTTGCCATTTTAATTAAAATTGGCCCAAAATTGGCATTTTTAAAATAATGTCTGAGAATGATTTATATGATGTCTTAGACCAATAGATATTTGTTAAACATATAGAGGTCAACTGTTTATAGGTCAAAGGTTATATTTAGATAGTTATAGTTCAAAAGTCATAGGTCAAAGATAACAGCTAAAATGTGATAGGTCAGAAGTTTCTTTCATTTGTGCATTGTTAAAAACAGCTGATATTCTTAGAACATATCACCCAGTACTAGAAGCTTCTACCCTGCAAATTTGGAGCAATTCTAAAACAATTTATTTTTCAAGAGAAAAACATTGCAAGACTTAACCCTTGCCATTTTAATTAAAATCGTGCCAAAACGTTTGATCAACAATTGGACATTTGACCTTTGGCCAATATGATTGTCCTTACAATTTTGTTCTGTATACCGAAGAGTTATGTTTGACCTATAATTGACATCTGACCTAGTTTCGACCTATATTTGACCTAGATATTAAACTTTGGCAGTTATCTCTACATTTTACCTCTGGCCTAGTTTTAACCTATAACACTTTGTCCTATAACCTTTGACATAATAACCATTGATCTTTGACCTTTATAATCTTATGGTACCACAGCCCTGAGATTTGTCACAATGGACTCGAACACTCAATTGAAAATAAAAGACATAAAACACAATTTTCAGGTACAGTGGTGTTATTCCAAAATCACAGTTAAACAAATCAACAAAATAATCTGTAGGTAAATATACAATATTATCAGTTATCATAATAGACATGATTATATTATTGAAATCTTCATTTTCAGTGACATATACCGCTAGAGTTGAACCAAGTATTACACCATATTATACATGCAATATATACAGATAGCCAATCCTGACGATTCTCAACAATTACGGAATAAACACCGTTTGGACCCCGACGGCGCCCGACACTGTTTACCCGCGGTCATCTCCCGGTCTACAAGATATCCTATGGTTACCCGATTGCCATGTCTCTGCCACTGAGTGCTAAATATTGAATGCTGTTCCTCATTGGTTAGAGTCAGGATATCTCGTATAGTCAAAATAGGCAGATATGGGTGGACATAATATATCAGTACAATTGTTAGCATACTACACTAGTAGAATTATGGTAACATAATTATTGCTATAGGATTGTGAAGTATAAAATACAATCAGAATACATGGTGGATATGATAGTACTGTCCCTAGGGGGTATCCTTGGGGTTCGACCTTCACCAGAGAAGGCTCTGACTGACAAAAATGAACCATTTCAAAAAAAGAACTTTTTATTTTTATAAGGTAACAGTTCCATCGCAGATGGATGTGGATAATCGCCGGCAAAGGATACTAATGAGTGAGGGAAGAAACACAGAGTCAAGGTCACGGTAACTTCTCTCACTTAGTCGGAGCCATTCGTGAAAACAATTCAAATCAACACTTATCACACTGTGCGCGGCAACAACGCGCCATTGAAAAGCTGCATGGTCA
>JAVCKS010017865.1:1626-14520 GCA_032273685.1 Pteraster tesselatus
ATGCGGGTGTACTGTTATGTACACGTAGCATGCGGGTGTACTGTAATGTACACGTAGCATGCGGGTGTACTGTAATGAAGTATTCTAGACAATTAATCTGCCCTTGGGAACATTTTCGTTTTCTGGTTGGTAATAAATTTCAAGACTATTTGTGAATAGAGATTTAGCATACAGCATACGTACAAAGTACAGTAGATTCACATTAATTCGGATAACTCAATCTCTGTTTATCTGGAGGTAATACTTTATTCCCGTCAAAAGAATAGAGTATTGTGTACATAAATACTCCCGTAATAGACCTGGCTACACAACCTGTATATGCACCTCCGCTCAACTCAGTTTTGTTTGGCCAATCCAAAATAAACTACAGTACTGCCAAACAGTCTATTCTAAGTAGAAGCGGAGGATTTATCATGGAATGTGCCTCATACCCTCATGTGACGTCCTGTAATTTGATGTAAATACTATTAACATTGGGCAAATCCGATGAACAAAATTTACAAGAAAAGTAATGTATAAACTCAGAGAGTTCTGGGGCCCATTTTGTGCTTTGTGGCGTTCCACATTTTTTCCACTGGGTTTATGTCTGGTGATTGAGTAGAGCATGTCAGGCCCTTGTCCTTACCTTATCCCTCTTGATTACAGTTAACATACATGTAACATGTTGCTTTGTCAGACATTGATTTCCTTAACTTGCTGGTACAGAATGGAAAGCAAGCATGAAGTGACGATATTGAAAGGGCTGAATGAGTTAATGGTGAAGTTTCACGGCCCAAAAGGAAGTAAGTATTAAATATCACAAATTCAGGGATTTCCTTTCTTTTAATGTTAATTTTTTGCACCAAATGAATTTGTATAATTATTTGTTTATATTAATCAGTCTTCACATACTCGCTCTTTACCGTTCATTATATTTGCCAGCTTGTCTTAATCTAAAGTGTTTAATTGTTCTCACATCTGAAAATGTTTTTGCAAATCTAAGATAATATTTTATGTCAAAAATTGGTGTGTTTCACATTAGCACCTGCCCTGATCAACGGCGGTTGAAACAATTTACAAACATGCTGAATGCCGTGTAGTTATGTGGCCTTTGCCTACATGTACATGTACAGTATACAGTAGGCCTATGGGTCATTCCACCAGGTTAGGGCAAGATTTGTCTACTGTCTGTTATCCTATCTTATGGGCACACATTCTTGAAATTAAAATGGATTAGAACCGAATGATACAAAGGGTCGTTATTGTGTAATAATTTCCATTTGAAACATTCATAATCTCACAAGCAATTATATGGATGTTAGACACTAGCAAAGACATGTCCAGTCAGGTGGAATGACCCATAGAATATAGCATTGAATATTTGATGTATTCTCTGGGTAACCATACTCCACTATAAATACTGTATTCAAAGTGTTTCACAATTGTACTGCAAAAACATCGTTTCAAAGGAAACTGTTTTTCTTGGCCTTTTCATCCTTCAAATGGAAAGCTTAAAAGGAAAGATTGTAGGTCAAGTTCCAGGTCACACAAAAAGTAACTCTTACGTCATTTATAGTAGTTTGAGTGCTCACCTTTTGATTGGTATTTTTTTCCTTATAAATTTGTCTGCTGCCCTCTTGTGTTTGTTTTCCATACATGTGTCAGGTATGCCAAAGAAAATACATGGTTACAGATATGATAACCATATCCATTATGGCATATATGGCAGATGATACGCATTGCTGCGTATTATGTGTGGAGATATTGTGCGCAACGAATACCGGTACACACCGCGGCACACAGTGATGACACGTATACGTGCGCGTAAATGGTATCCCCGAAGTGCGTAACCTCTCTAATAACGAAAGAACTAGGATTGTGGAATAATTTGTCAGTGATACATTGAGTCACGTTGACTCTTTCTCTAATTCCTATTTCTTGTCTTGGTCCAATGCCAGCTCCCTATGAAACAGGTGTATGGAAAGTCAGGGTGGATCTTCCTGACAAGTACCCGTTCAAATCACCATCAATAGGTAGGTACTAGTAGCACAGTCTACTCAGGAGGCTGCTGTGTCTACTCATTGACAAACAGTTCAAGAAATACCTGACCTTATATCAAAGTTTCATAGTGCTTAGCAGTAAGTAATATTCAGGCCAGGAATTTAGGCTTTGAAGGGGCAGGGCCATTTTGACATGCTTAAAGGGCACTCCCATTTATTTGTAATAAAGCGTTGAGAATGGCCCTAAGGCCAAGATAAGTGCAGTCGAAACGTCGCGTTCCCTTTCATTGTGAGGCACAGGATAAGTTTAGTATTCTTGTTTATCACCACGATTAATATCCTTTATTGTTCTTGATTTTGACATTGGAAATTGCAGTGCCTGTACTGAGAGAAAAACACTTGAACATTGTCTTAAGAAGGATCCTCACTATGTATGTGCGTTGTGCATAGGCAGCGTTTCGTAAGCTTGCTATTAGCTAATTCGTTTACCATATATACGTGTAATTAATCCATTATTTCAGGCTGTGCCGCACAATTCCTTCGTACTTTAATTGGCCATCGCCTAAAGCTATATATTGCAGGGCTCAATATGAACGTCGCTGAATATAGGTCAAGCACTATACCATCCTTAGTGACTTTTTAAGCTGATTAATTCTTGGCTGTCTTGGAACTCCGCAGGAATGATTAGGAGAATTGCTTTCCACATTTCCGATAATGTCAAATGTCGGCAGGAAAATCATGATATTTACTCCTGCCTATTTTCCAGGCCATGGTTTGAACATTTAATACATTTTAACTACAATGTACTGCTTTCGTGCAATAAATTGAAGTCCTTTACTTCTCAATCAGAAGTGGGTTATGTGTAGGTTTAACCCTTCCATTACCATTGGCGAGTATACTAGACAAAAAGGATAGACATGGTTACCAGTCAATGTTCCTTGTATTGTACACAACTGGTTCCCACTAGCCTTAATCGTAAAACAATTTGGTATAAAGGAAATGGTCAAATAAGAGCTATCGGTATAATCTTTGAGCAGTGATTCACGTCTTAGTCTTAATGTTTTTACTTTACAACAACAGATGGTGTAATGTCCAATTGACTCGCTTCTCTGTCTAAATTAGCTGCAGTTACAATGTAGTTATTTTTTAGAGCGATCAATTTTGTTTTCAACTGAAATATTATCACGGTATTCTATCATGGCCGGCCACCTGCCCACCTTCCTGCCTGCCTGCCCGCATGCATGCCCACCCACCTGCCTGTCCGCCCACCCGCCCGCCCGCATGCATGCCCACCCACCTGCCTGACCGCCCGCCCGCATGCATGCCCGCCTACTCGCCCGCCCGCCCGCCAAAACAATTCTTTGAGAAAAATAGGCATTGCACGGCTTCTGACTGGCTATTCTATGCAGACACGCAAACATTCTATCAATATTCCTTGCCATTTTAATTTGTCAATACAGGAAATATTCTTTTCAAGCATTTACACACTGTTTGTAATTTCTTGGTTGTCACTTTGCAGGTTTTCTGAATAAAATCTACCATCCCAATATAGATGAAGCGTAAGTACATTTGTTCTTCTTGCCATTACCTCGCAAACATTCAGTAGTTGACATTTTCTAGCTGATATTTGGGGGATGGCTCGAGCGGTAGAGCTCGAGTCAGTGACAGGGCCTCCCTCGGTCCACCCAGCTGTAAGGGGGTAGCTTGTCTCACTAAAAGAAGCAGCGAACAAAAGAACTGGAGAAGAGGAATGGCCGCCCACTCCAATATGCCGAGGCTCGGGAAAATGTCACTCTACCGATATGAACCTGCCTAGAATGCAGATGACTACATGACAACATGCATGCTTCATGATTGATGTAACATCTGCCCAATTGCATTAGAACATGCAAGCAATGAGTCTTTGCATTCACTGCGTCTATAGATGAACAAATGTTCCTCATGTCACAAAATCATTCTTTGAATTGCTAGTGTGTTGGACCTGTCGAGCATATTGCATTCTCAAGGTGGTGGAAACTTAAACCACATTCGCTCTGTTAATCTGCATATGAAACCAGATTAGCCTTTGGAGAAACAACCCCTAAAAGCTGAAATGAATATAAGGGTCATTCCACCAAGTTGGGACCCAATTTGTGACGGTGTCCCTTATTACATTGGTAAAAATATTGCCCAATATATTCTTTACCAGGGACCCATGTTGTGATTTCCCTTAGCTTGCCGCGGCCCCATAAAAGGCCCAGGATGTACTCCCTGGTATATCTGATGAAAAAGAGGCAAATGCTTGGCGACCCATTCTGGAACTAGGAAACCTATCAGATCTTCTATTGAGCATTTTAAATTGAGCATTACATCTGCTTTTAAGAGTGGACCACATTTGTCCTTTTAGTTAGTGGAAATACTTGCTGGAGAAATATTCTGGTGTTTGTAAGTGTGTAAGGTTGTGTGATGTTTCTGTTGTTTACAGCTCTGGAACAGTATGTTTGGACGTCATTAATCAAACGTGGTCTGCATTATATGGTGAGTAGTAAACCCAACAAGTATCATTACAAAGAGGAGAAGGAAAGCTTTGCCTTGAAGTAGCGTCGCTGGTATGATAAGGAATGTAGGCTACATGTCACTAGCATAAATCAAAAAAACGTTTATTCAGGGGAAATGATTAAAGTGGCATTACTGGGGAAAAGTTTGTCAAAAACATCTGTAGTTTAGCAAGCAAGGCCTTGTGTGGTTTACAAGGATTAAACCATCGACTATGCCATGCTTATTTCAAGATAATCAGAGGTGAAAGTTTTCAAGATTTATCCGGATATTTTGTCCAAATTCCGTTAGGCCCTTATTATTTTTGTGTAGTGTGTGTTTTTTTCAAATTCACAAATTTCTCAATTTATGTCGCTGAAATAAAACGTTATCACCAAGGTAAGTCGTGGCAGAAACGATCATTTCGTTTGTGTGTCAGTTGCGCAAAACAAGATTCATGTGAGCGCTAAATTACTCATTTCGCTCTTGCAATGATCAACAAGGCAATCAGAGGATTGCAGAACCTCGCCATGATAGCGCCCTCTTTTGACAAATATTGACTTAACGATATTACATAAGGACCAAGTGAACACTAAAGTACTATAGCGCCCTCTTTTGACAGAAATATTGACATAAATGGGCTATCGATTTTCCTGACCTTGACCTTTGACCCTTGACCCATCTTGGCCAAACTCGAGGAGGACCGAGCCACGGACACAACCTTCCTTGTGTAAAAATTTGAAATTAATCCGGCTGACGGTTTTTGAGATATGCGCGCAAGCAGACAGACGCACCCAATAACCTCACCTCTGGCGAGGTTAAATATTAATTGTTTGCACCGTCATCATCCCTTGTTTAAAGTTGATGACCGATTTAATTTCACACTGGTATGGCTTAGTCGCCGATGCGGCTGAATTGTTCTGAATTTTTCACCTTTTGCAATCTTCGAGTGAGGCCGTCCTTTTGAACCCAATGCCGCCCCTGTAGCTGATGCACAAGTTTTGCATTGATTTTTCTCCTTTCTGTGTCCAGATTTATCAAACATATTTGAGTCATTCCTACCCCAACTGCTGACGTACCCAAACCCAGAGGACCCACTCAATGGTGATGCTGCCGCTTTGTACCTTCATAAACCCGATGAATATAAGAAGAAAATCAGGGGTAGGTGCCGTATTGTTGCTATTCAAACATTACCCCTTAACTACTAATCATGGTGCAGGATTCTCAATAACACTTCTCCACATTGTTACGTTCAATGTCTGCAATATTGGAATTATACTCGTCACTTTCAGATTCTTGTCAGTTGGTTTGGAACCAGTCAAAAGTTTGGGTACACCAACTTTTCTTGACTTTTTATCTGATATAGGCTTATATACACAAGCTGGTTAAACCGTAATATTTAAAGTTGCAAAGCTTTGTTTTTGAACTCCACTCAGATTATTGGGTCATCATTAACATCAATCTCTACACATAATGTTGTAGCTTCCTAATTATATAATTACCGGTATTCTCATCAAAGGGCCACCCTCAGCTGTTTGAATAAGTTTGGGGCGAGGAAAATCTCACCTCCAAATCTGACAATGTTTTGTCACATTGTTCATAAAGTCTCTTTCATAAAGTTAGTCTCCCTGGATGCATGCTATTTACTTGTGTGCCATACGTTATGTTATTTGTTAAGGTATACCTAACATTTGACTTGTACTACTGTGTCCAATTAATTATTGATCGTCTGCAGTACAAATGTTTGATATTCCACCTCTTGTAGTCTTGTCTTTGTTCCCGTCTTTGTGGTGATAATGCACAGTAAAACAAAAACAGAAACCACTCTACATGACCAGTTCTACTCCCCATTTCGGTTTGGAGGTTTAATCCTTTTGGTGTAATCTCTTTGGCCACTAGCCGACCTCATCTACACGTACTTTGAAAGTTGAGCAGTCTTTGAACAGGTGTTTGTGTCAGTGACTGTCTACTAGAATGGCTCCATGTACTAGAGTTTCCGGCAATCCTTTAGGCATGAGAATATTTGTATATATTGATTTTGTCTCTTCCGTCTTCCCCGTAGAATATGTGCAGAAGTATGCGACCGAAGAAGCTTTACGAGAGCACGACGCCCAATCATCAACGAGCGAGAGCTCCATGAGCGATTTCTCCGAGGATGAAATACAAGACATGGAGCTATAGCACACACTGTACAAGAAAAAAACCTCCCAGGTTTTTTTTGTTTTTATAATATTTTTAAACATAGTGTATTTATGGGGGAGCAATTTTTTATATTACTGTTTACGAGAAAGATCGAATGGTCGGTTCATGAAAACGAGAACAAAAAGATGCATTTGTTTCTGGTTTTGACCCCTGTGACCTTCCTGAAGTCCGCTATTTTTAATGTCTTATTTATTGTATTTAAGATGGTACCGAATCTGTCCCATTCTTTATTAAAATCGCTAGATCTTTCTTCTAATTGCCAGTCTTTTAATTAGTTGGGTAGATTGTGTTTCCTCCGTCCCACTCTGTGGCTCCGTTCTGCTGTGCCTGTTTCTAGGCATGCTCAAATTATCAATTCGTTGTAAGAACAATAATCTCAATACAGTTCCTGGGTGGTAGGAGCACCTATGTGCATTGTGCAGGGGTAGGGTAGTACTGGGGTAGTGGTAGAAGGGGGTGTGTGTGTGCGCGTGTGTGTGTGCGTTTGTAACAGCCTGCAATCGTGGACATCGAACAAAAGAATTGGAAAGCAAACAATGGGTCCACGATTGACAGAAGGTCCACGATTGTAAATCGTGTACAATACCAACGGGAGCTCAGGAAATTTATTAGAGTAGAAACAAAAGAGAACAATGGGATGTCCACAATTGCAGGCTGTTACACACTTGTGTGTGTGCGTGCGTGTGTAGGTGTGCGTGTGTAGGTGAAGGGTTGAAACCTCTCTGAGATTATTGCTTCATATTGGCAAAGCTGATATCGTTAGCAAGATCACTTCTGATTAGGCATTGCTGCTGCTGCTGGGAATTACTGCTGCTGCGTGCATCTTCTCTCCTGACTTCACCACACCATGGTTTGTACTATGTGACTTATTTCTCCTGCGTGAGCAAGTACCAGGCTGGTTGTTTTGTCTTTCTTTGGAAGACAGTTTCCTACCTAACTGGTATACCTGTACAACTGTGGTTTATCAAAATGAATATTTAGTTTCTCAATTTGATGAAAGCCATCTACCATGTCTTCATCTTTGCTAATTATATTTTGAAAGAAATTGATACCAAAAGTAGAGGTCACCCAGAGTGCATATCTCCACCAACCCTGGTTGTAGAAGTGGCTGTTTTAAACCTACAAAATGAGGTTATTTTCAGCACTTAAATGACCTTCTTAAATCTAGTTCCCTGTAACTTTCAATCTTCCCCCAAAGTATGCTCCAAATTGATCCTGCCTAATACAAAGACACTGCGACAAGCAGTGTGTAGCTACCAACAGTACAAAGTTTGCAGCTACCAACAGTACAAAGTTTGCAGCTACCAATAGTTCAAGTTGGTGGTTTCCATTGTAGTACACTGGTATACCTGTCGCCCGCGCTTGCTAGCTAAATACCTGTTGATGCCGGATTGATGATTATTTGTTCGGATTGTTTCGCACATTGTTATGGTCGTTCGCCCGCGCTGTGCAGCGCTGCGGGCGCTGCCGCGCGCTGATGGCGATGTATTTGATTGCGACGCAGACGAGCAGCGCATTTTATTAGTAGTATAGATTGGGCAATGTCCATAGGCTGCGTGCTAGCAGCTGTGGTAGTGTGTACTCGCCACAGCTCATAACAGACTTATTTGGAAGGACACTCAAACTAAAATATCAAACTTTCGAATGAATCCGGGTATATGTTGCAAAACTACAAGGAAATGAACATAATGGAAAAGGTTATTAATCGTGGTGATAAACAATAATAATAAACCTATCCTGTGTTTGGACTGCGTGCTACTAGTCTTTGTCGGGTGGATGGTGTAGAACGGTCCTACTGTGAGACGTAAGATAAGTTGATTATTATTACAAAAAACAATTCTGCTATATTCACAACAATCCTGTATGTTTGCGATCAACAATGTTTATTTGGTAATATATTGTCAGTGTAATATACATTAGCAAATTATGAATAATGATTTGTCTGAAACTGGATACAGATTGATTGATGTGTTGAAATCATTCATTCGGTTTGATTGAAATCAGCTGAGTCTAGGTTAATTGAACAAAAATATGCGGGCAATTTTTGATTTATTTAGAAATGTCTGAAATAAATTGCATCAGGATCTTGGACTGGTGCTGTATTTCTCTATCAAACAAATTAAATTAATGTGAAGTACAAGTTTGATTTCTTTCTTGGAAAGTACAACTAATAATTTGGGTGTAATTAAGTACAGAAGCTGTGAAAAACAAATGACTTTTATATTTAATCAAATGTTTTGGTTATTTTGTGTTTGTTTGAATGCTTTCATTGTTCATTTTTCAATTGAACCTTTAGAAGCATTGGGAAGTAGATGTATGGGAAGTTCTGATATGAATTAAGTTTACTGAATATTCTGAAAGGATGTTTTTTAAATTGTTTCTTTCATACTGTAGTCAACTTGTAAATTGGTACTATCACTGTAATTATCAAGCACCACTTCAAGCCCCAGGTTCTCAACTTTGAATTTTCTTAAACCAAAACTTCTGATTGTGCATCTCGTAACAGTGACAACAACTGCACTGTTAGAGACATGTGTCATATCGGCGCCATCAGCTCTTGTATTTTTGAAATGTTTAAAAGTTGATTATTCAGGCTTGATCCTCTGTGGTAATGAGGATGCGAGTGCCTTTTTATCTTTGATTTCAAGCACAAAGTAAGGTATTGAGTCCCAAGGAATATTATTGTAAACAGAATGGAAAGCAGTATTTGAGACATTTGTTTTTTGATGTACCTCTATTTGCCCCTCTATGTTTTTCTCATCCTTTTCACTTCCCCATTTTCTTTTCCCCTGTTTCTCCCCTGTTCTCTTCCCTATTTGTCATTTCCTCTTTCTTTTTCCATTATTTTTATTTTTCTTCTCTTCCTTTTTCTTCCTTCTTCCCCTTTCCCACTTCCTTTTCTCCTTTATTGGGGATCTATTCTACTTCCTTTTATTTTCTTGAGTCTTAATTCTTTTCTGCCTTCCCACGTTTTTCCTCCTGCTTTTTCCCCCCTTTTACATCTTTCACTTCCCCCTTTTCCTCTTTCACTTCCCCCTTTTCCTCTTTCACTTCCCCCTTTTCCTCTTTCACTTCCCCCTTTTCCTCGTTCACTTCCCCCTTTTCCTCGTTCACATCCTTTTCTCGGTGCCTCTCTTCCATATTTTCTTTAGAATATTTATTTCTATTTCTTTACTCCTTTACTTTTCCCTTAACATCCGTTCTTTTCCTATATTCTCCTGCTTTTCCTCTATCCATTTTCCTCTTCCTATGACTCCTCCTAAAACTTACCCATGTTAATAGGTTTGTGTATATTGATACTAATCCAGTAAATGTAAAAAGAATTATACATATTATATATATAAATATTATAATTAACTTTTGAAACCAAAATATAGATTAGAATGCATTGTTTAGAGAAAAGATTTATGCTGCAAGTGTAAACTATTGTTTGAAAGCTCAGATCAGTTGTTCAAAGAATTGGAGTGGATCAGCAGGTACACTGACTTGTTACAACTGTGTTTTTTCTGCGATTTTCCTCCGCCTATAAGCCTAAATGCAAAATAAAATTCCACTTGGTTGTTACCAAGATACATGTACATGTATCTATAGAATTACCCATTTTGCAATTTATCTCACTTTCAATAAGCATTTCGTTTTGACCTGTGTGCATTTCATTTTGACCTGTGTGCATTTGGTTTGCATCCAAACTACTGAATGCTGTATTGTTTAGTGAAATTATCATCATTGCTAATGGTAGTACATTGGGGAACCTCTTTCTTGAAGTGGTTGTTGATTTCCCTTTCAGATGACAGTATTCCTTTAACACGTACATTGTTTATAACCCCTGAGATGGTACCAACTATTTGTTGAAGCTGAAGTTCGGGAACGAAGCAGTCTCAATGAAACTACTGTTGTAGATCCGTGTTGTTGAATTTTCTTTCCCAAAATAACTTGTAAATGGGTCAGATATTTACTTAGAAATGTGTGTTCACAGTACACAGGCACTATTTTTTCAGCAGCCAATGAACCTAGTCTCAGGTGTTCTCTCTCGTACAGCCGGACAGGCACCGATAAACCAATCAGTTACCGTGTTTCTTAGCATGGGAAATGGGTGCCCGCTGGCCACATTGCTGTGGTACATCTTCTTTGATTGGCCAACGTGTTTTACGGTGAATTTAGAGCATTTGTAATGGTCAATTTGAGAGAGTGTACTGAAAAATATAGATAGAATAAAGATGTACAGGTAAATGACTGCTTGTCTGTTTGTTGGAAATAAATTATATAAGTACTGGAAAACCACGATGCCAATTCCGACCTAAAAATAACATTTTTAGTGAAAATTCACTGGCTTCTGCCTGAAATAGCTGTAGTGAGTCTTGAGTCGATTTAGAGGTTGATTGAAATTTGTTTGTGCTGCGTGTAGTGGATTCCTGCGATGACATAGATATCGAGTCGTATTGTGGTGCAATGATGCGATTTATGGATAATTGTTTACGGCGAGGCCGAAATGTTTATAGAAGCCTCGACACTGACGTAGTGTGTATATAACACATCAGATTCATTATAAAAGAACCAAACATAAATTTCTGTTTCAGAAAACCTCTAAAGGAGTTGGAAAATTCGCAGTTTTCACCGTTTAATATTAATAAAGTATTGTATATGAGAAAAAATTGCAGTGTTACTTTTTTCTGAATTCCACGAAAAATGTCGAGACAATAAACTGGCTTCTTTAGAATTCCACACAATGCAACGAATATAATAAGCATCGTATGTTATACAAAGCATACGTCATTTCCGGTAAACTTCAGTGGGCGTGGTTACGACGCTAACACTAACTTTCTCCGTATACAGCGAGCGTTTGCTTGGTTGCACGCAACGAGGCCATAGAGTCAACCATAAGAGATAATCTTTGTGTGTCTTGGGTTGTTTATACATTCTGCAGGAGGAAAACTTGTTGTTGATGATGTCTTGGTAGTGATCCAATACTCTAAAGAGCAAAGCAGTCTCAAAGGGTTTGGGAAAGATCTTGTACAACATACCGGTATCCAAAGCCTACTACATGTACATGTATTACCTTTGAAAAGTAAATACGTATAATGATGCATAATTTTACACTGAAATTCTGAACGTGATTTCTGCTATAACTACTATAATGCTGTAACTTTGTCACTACTAGCTCGCGGTTAATTACCACGCTATATGATACTTCCTGTCAAAGTTGAGCATTAGAACAAATTATAACTTTCTGGCTGGGGATAAAACTTCAGTTGCACGGATTAAATGGAAATACAAAATTGGCAACTTGGCTCCACAAAAGAACTAGAGCTGTTAATAACAAATGGACTGTTGTGAAATAAATGTTATTGGAACTGAGAATTTGTACATGGTGTCATCTCAGATTTAGTTTTACTCAATTGCTTTGTTTCTTAAGCAATGCGCTGTACAGATAAACAATCGAATCCCAAAACACCTGCGCTAACCCGTCGACCAATGTTACTTGTGGCTTCAATAGTTGTCTTATTCAGAGCTGTGGAGTTCATTTAAGTTAATGAATTTAGATAACGATTCAGTTTAGACCCACCACAGTCTGGGAATATATTTGTGTGATTTTTGGGCTGACACTAGTTACAAACTTTAAAATGGCATGTGTATAAAATAATAAGCATAATAAACACGACTAAATCACTGTAAGTATACCAGGTCGAAGCGGCAATTACAGCTCCTAAATAAAATAAATTTTAGTACGCATACTGTACGTATTTATATTTCAGTGGAAATACATAAATAATTACATGTGTAATATTTTTACAGTACATTTTAATATATTTAATTATTGACAGTATGTTAGAGTACTTAGTAAACCGTTAACTCTAAGAAAAATGAATAATTGCGGTCTTGCCGAACTAATGATGATTCCTTTTATATAAAAAAATTACTTGGGAACGTTTAATCTCAAATCAAGTGAGGGCGCCAGCGCACTATAATACGGACATACGCAATGAGCTATCTCATTGGGACATACGCACCAAACCAAATTCAAGATGGCAGCGCCCGTGCCTATAGACTCAAAAATGGAAATCGGACAATTTGTTTCCGTCTTTCCTAAATATAAGGACGGTAGGTTTTTCGTTTTGTGTTTGTGGGAGCAATTCCAGAATACCCGTCCACCACGTCCCTTTTCTAAAAATACCTCTCGTACCCAACCTTCACATCACAG
>JAVCKS010017908.1:0-14506 GCA_032273685.1 Pteraster tesselatus
TTTCATATTGTAAAAATGTAACTCAATTCGGCCTCTTGAGGCTGTGAAGTTATTATTTCTAAATAAACCAAACCAAATCAAAAAAATGTACATTACATGTACATACACATGTACTTGTACATGCCCAAAGCTTGTAAATGGCACGCTCCACGAATCTGCAGCATGGCCATTGGAAAAATTATTACCGGTCAGAAATGTAAATTCTTCGAAAATAACATTCATGATTTGCCTCAATCTGGACACTGCGATGGTAATTTACAGCATAGTTTCAGGCTTCAAACTTAACAAAAAATATGCAAGCCATTTTGACTTCTTCTTAGTTTCAAAAGGTATCAAGGACAAATCTCTAAATATTCATAATACTATGTGTCTATACCAAACCCAAAACAGAAAATTGTTGGGTAACTAGGACATGCTGGTATCACAACAGCCATTGGTCTTGCGAGCCACAAACGATAAAGATCGGTCCCTGCAATTAAAAAACAGCACAAATATGAATACTTACTGTACTTACAATGTACACACATTTTGTGATGTAATGTAACATCCCAACACATTTTTGTGAAGGTGATACAGCCCACTCAGTACACTGTGACCATGGCAGGCTCATACATGTACATAGCGAGATGTGTGTGTCGTATTGATTACATTCGATCAGTCTCAATGACACTGTGTCTGTCGTGATCAATGGGACCCAACAACCATGACTTGTGCGACCGAATTCCTAAGGGGAAGATGATGACAATTGGCGAGACAGTGTGTGTTGATACTAATCACATTCATAAGAATCAATAAGGACAAAGAAGAAGAAAAAAAAAACAACAACGATTGACTAATGCTAATTTCACCCCTTGCTAACGGAGAGCCACCTGTCCCATTCAGGTAATGCATTGTCAACAATTATTGATTAACCATATCAATACAGGTTTTTAATTACAAAGAGCGTATGGCACTACTCGCAGGGGAAAGCAAGCACTTGTATTATTACTATGATTCATGCTTTCATATTCAAGAGAAACAGGTACATGTATTTAAAATTAGGGGGTAAACAATTGAGCTCATCTTAGTGGGCGGGGGTGGGGGGTGGGGCGGGGGGGTGGGGCGGGGGCGGGGGGTGGGGGGGGAGGGTTCGGGAGGCAATGGAGAAGATAGAAGATCTTTTTGTTTGTTTATTAATTTTGCCATCAATTTAGTCAAATAGCTTAAGCTAGGTAATACTGACCAGTATACACCAAATATTTCACCCCAAATCTGAAACAAGGATTATGAAATAAATGAGTGAGGCCTCAAGAAGAAATGATCAACTGTTCATTATAGAGACACACAGCCAAGGGTGGCAACCCATTTAAGAATTTCAATAAGGTGAGACGGAGTTGAAGTTTGTGCCGGTGCTTGTTTGTTTGTCTGTCTGTTTGTCTGTGTGTGTGTCCTGTGGACAACCTCCTGGCAACACTATGCACCACAATGTCATGAAACTTCACCAGTATGACCCCTACCCTGAGGCCCCAATCCATTCAAGACGTTTGTATTGCACAAGAGAGGGTGCTGTGACCGTTTCACAGTCATTTGTTTATAATCAACACTATGTGGCGGAGGTACTTGCGCTCTACTGGCTGGTGCCCCTAGTTATAGACATAATTTTATCAATTAACGTTTTTAAATGATGGGAAATAATTAAAGGAACAAACAGCCACAGAGTAGCAGTTTTTGCAATAAAAAAAACACAGATTTATATATCGTTGGAAGGAACGTTTGAAGTCGAGATGAAAGTATACACACAATCATGCATCAAAATTAAATACTTGAGAAGTTGGTCACATGATTTTTATGGGACAATTCCAAGATGTTGGCAGGTGTTGGTTCTAAATACTTTTCCAAACTGCACACAATAATACCAAACCACCCAGTAGTGGTACTAAAATAAGGACTTTCAACTACACATACAGTACAGGTACATTGTATCTAAACAAATTTTCAACAACTACATTGTAATACAAATAATTGTGACCCGCTCTGCGAAAAGGTAATAGGGAACGCTATGCTGTTTCGCGTAAAGGGCTGTTTTATACATGTACATGTATGGAGAGGGTGAAAAACAAATTTACAATGCATTTTTTTTCTATTGGCTTCCATTATATCTAAAATGTCACAGGGTTCAAACCTACACCATTAAAGCTAAATAATGTAACAAATGTAGTCTATGTATGTAACTCAATCATTTATAATACCCCTTTTTGTGGAGCCAGACACAATTTTGCAGTTATCAGATATTTCTTTTGACATGCAATCCATTATCTTGATCTATGCTTCAATATCTGATATCTTTCCTTACAAGAAAACAAATAGCATCGGATTACATCGGTGGCATCCATGGAATATAAGGTTGTGACAGTTTAAATATTTTCAAAAACGTTCGATATTAGGTAAAATACCGAACCGAACCAGAATACCGGATGTTTATCATTTTACCACTAGGCATCGCCGCGCGGACCGCACACCATAACATGACTGAGCCACTCCCACCCCCGAACACAACGAGAGGCAACGTGAATAAGTACATTGTGTAGAGGCACCACAGGCAGGACCAGACACATCATGTTTTTTATTTCTCACAACCACTATTCTTCTATAAAAAAAAACAAGACTTTGGCAACTTGAGAAAATATCAAAACGTTATTTGCATTGTTTAAATAAATGGGCCACAAAAATAAAACGTGTACATGCCAATAAGAATTTTGTTTATGCGTGATTGTACAGACTTAGGAAATTGCATGATTATCGTGTTGAACCACTGTGCAGCCACTGTCATTTGCGGTGGCCTGAATACATTTTTCTTTGGCCACTGGCCACCATTAATTTTGACCTCCTGGGTAACGGTTATCGCATTTTCTTACTGTTTCGGCGTTACCCTAGTCTTTTGATTGATGGGAATAAACTAGTAGACTACAATGAAAAGTCTAGAACACTACAGCGCTTCCTCAGCTCCAGTGCGGCCGGCTCTATTTGTGTTATACCGCGCGTGCTCATTTCTAATCAGACGAAACAATTTCGGCAAAGCCCAGTCGGCAAGTTCCTGATGTAAAAAAACCACGGTTTACTCAGTTTGCCGAAAAATGGCTAGTACATGTACATGTACACCGAACTTAATGGAATATCATCAATCAAGCAGCAGAAACATGTAGTATCGAATAGCATCCAGATAGTAGCCATGTAATATCATTGGAAAACATTGGATAACATCAGATGATGAAGCATCGGATAGCACCAGATAACTACTTGATTGATGATATTTCATGGAATATTTTCAGATGCTATCCAATAGTGCATGACCGACAGATAGTGCCGGCAAAGGAGTGCCTGCAAGAGAGCACCCAAGATAGAACATCCGTTAAAAACCAACATTTATATACAAACTAGCAGATACAGCTTGATTAGTTTCCTCGAAATAATTTGAATAACTCTTTGGAAAATATTAAGGAGAATGTTCATGCTCATGTTTAAAAATAAAGGTTAATGCTACTGATTTCAGTGAACAAGGCATAAACTGATCTGCATTTAAGCCTCAGTATTAACATTAGAATTAAGCTTAGCATTACCGAAGGTCACTCGTGCTGCCAACAGCCAATGTACACAATTAAAGGGAATTTCATCATTAATTTAGAGGTTCAAGGCAACGTAAATATTGCATGTACCGGTACTGCACACGGAGCCAGAAGGGGTTTTAATCATTGTGTAGCGTTTTGAAATTGAGATAATCAGGTAATTAGAAATTAGTATTAGGGCACTCCTGGTGATTGACTTTGTAAGTTAGGGCTTTGACCTGCCATGGTATTTATTTCCAGTGGTTTAAATAGGAAGAACACGCAGGAACGCTGTTCTGGGAGTAAAATTCTTGTTCAGAAATTTGTCTAAATGGTGAAATTGATTATAGCAGTTTTACCGTTTCTAAAGCGTGTTTATAAAACAAATATTATCTTGTATGCTGAACACACCACAAAGTCAAGCACTCAGCTCTTGATTTGAACACAGAATATCCAACAATATTATGCAATGCATGGAATGCCCTTGACTACATTATTATTTGTTTAAAAAAAGGAATGAATGTAAAAACATCTGTTGTGATTATCTTAATTTTCAAAATCTAAGTCCTATAAATCCCTAAATACTTGTAGGCCCATCAGGTGGTATGTTTCCCCACTGTATGTTAATGTCGGATTATAAGGGCACAATGTTAGCACGTACAGAATATGTACAGTGTAACTATTTCTATAAATTATATTACAGTGTAGATTAACATAGCAAATCACAGCATATCATACAAGCTGTCTGCTGCCCTCAATTAAAATCAAACATGCATCATTATATGAGGTGTATAGTGCCTAATCTGCTTTTAGTTAAACATGTCAAAATGAGCATTATCAGTAAAAGGGAATTATATAGGATTTTACTGTACTCTCAAAATGAAGATGCAGAGCGGCTGCAATTAACCTTACACCCAGAAAGGAAACAGACAGTACATCTTTAGAAGTTTTAATTAGAAGCTCAAAAGTCCTCAAATCTATGCCAAATAGGTACAAAGTACACTGAGTACATGTGCACATGTACTAATACATGTACTAGTAAGATGAGGAATTTGTCTTTTTTAAAGTTCTTGTCAACAAGCTTCAGTGATGATACATGTACATGTATGCCTTCTCCAAACGAAAACAGTCTATGGAAATAATAGACTGCCTTTGATAACTACTTTATCATAAATGCACTTTACTAGATTTCGATGTCCTGTCATTTACAATTGGTTTGGGGATTATGGAGATCAAACTATGGAGATTGGATTATATTTTTGAACAACGTATCTTTGCATTAGGCATTATGTTTCTGGCTTCATGGCAAACAATATAGCTTGAACAAATGGGGTTCAAGTTGGGGACAGATACATAATTAGACAGACAGATAAATGGAAAATTAACTACATGTAGATTGAATGTTGTATGAACAAACATTTAATTAGAAAATTAGATGTCTAATGTAATGTACAATAGTGAAGTAAAAAAGATGTACATACATACTGTATTAATTATTTCAACATGCCAATGTCCTATGATTTTATGTTTGTACTTTTGCCTCTTATCACGTATCACATATACAGTGTGTTTCTACTGAAAGTATCTCATGGTCGCGAATTTATCAGCCTGTATTTTTTAAGCACTCAGCGTCGGAGGACCAAAAAAGCGCGGTGACCGTTCGACATTGGGAATATCTCGTAGTCCTGTAAATTATTTGGCGACCTTGCAGCTGCTTATTGCTGCCATGATAACATAGCATCCATCGGCCATGTTTAAATATGAAGGAAAAAAAAACAAAGAGCCCCGGTATTGATCCAGTATGGCAGAAAGTATTCCAGCAATAATTTTTGGGCCGGGAAATAACTTGACCCAGCTTTCGGGTTACAAATAGTTTGACTTCTGGGAAATCCAATTTCCAGGACACCACCTCAGTCACCGCGATCTGTTTCTACTGGAGATATCAGCGCGAATGGTCACGCATCTTCCCCCCCCCCCCAAAGGTGGACGATGAAAATGCAAGGTAAGACTTGACGTAAGACTTGACGCACAACACCGCAAGAATTTCAACGTTGTGATGCGTTTCTACTGAGCAGATGTCATGGCGATAACCGCACATGTGGGTATCAACGCGAAACTACTCGTTCAGTAGAAACACGCGCATAGACTTTATAATGAAAATAAAATAAATCTCTGGGTTTTTTTATAATAGGAAAATACATCTCTCCTATATTTATAGAACTACAGTACGAAGCGTGAGTAAAATATGATAAAATATTACTTCGGAAAATAAATATCTTAATTATTTCCCCTCATAGAGGCCCCCTTCCTTAGCACTCATCAAGTCCATAGACTACACTTCTCTAAACCTAATCGGTTTGAACACATAGCACATAACATTATGCACATAGCCTACAGGTGGTAACACTCTGATCAGTTTAGTCTAACCAAATTGAATTTATTCTAACTAATAACAAACTAGAATTGGTTTAACGAACCTAAATTGATTGTAATAGATTCGTATCGGTTGTAGCAAATTTCACTTGGCCTTAACAAGTTCAGATTGGTCATAACAATTGGCTTTGACAAATTTAAATTACCCCGGTAGTTTTTACAAATTTAAATTGACAGTAGCAAATTGGAATTGGTTTGGTGGTAACAAAGCTGAAATCGTTCTAACTAAATTTGAATTGATTGGAACCATGTTGTTTTCCAATGTACACAGTCAAAGATTCCGTCTATTCAGATCACATCAGTGAATATAGCCATGGCTCATTGCAGACCTTAACTACATGTACTACACACTGTAGAGCTGTTAAAAATTCAGGCTGTCACTCTCAACAAAGACTTAAATTATCCATCAGGTTGGCGCTGTGGTCATTGGATTAATTACAGTAGTAATCATTATCTTCTGCAGAATAAAACACAAGCACGAAAGTAACACTGAATGAACTACATACATGTATGCATACCTTAAGGATGCATGTATTATACAGGTACTTAATCTTGGAAAACCAGTTCCATTATGTACATGTATACCACCACTGCATGTATACATTGTTTAAACTATACATTTATACTCATACTGTATGTTAAAGAATGCCAGAATAATAGCTTGAACATGCATAAAATAATAGTGAGTGCCCAACCAAACATTAAGTCAACAGAGGGCAGTATTTAGACTGTTAACAAAAGAAACAATAGCTTGTGGGCCCAAACCATCTAATCATGTGTACGGTGTACCTATGGTAAAACATTATTAGAAAGTGCTGAACTACAATGTATGCACAATGACACACTATATCCACATTTTTGAGGATGAATCTGGAATACTACAGAGCAGCACCAAAATATGGAATACCGGTAGTCATCAAATGGGGCCGGTCTATCCAAAATGTCTTTAAACATCCAATACAGAAATCGTTTAGCTGACAGTGAAACAAACAAGCAAACAACTTCTGTTTGGAGGTACATGTACAGTATATACATGTACATTGCATAGCAATATTTCAACTCTTTTCAAGTGTGTTTGTTTTCGTTGAGACTAAATGACATTATTCGTAGTAAGCACATGATAACATTACAAAGCTCGAGGACTACCGGTAAAAAAAAATTCTGTTTCTGGTTACACGGCAAATTATTTTTACATCAGAATTCGTTTATGTGTTATGGTTTCTGAGTTCAAAGCGTTCATACATTTACACGGTTTGCCCAATAGATTTGCGCTTCATATAAGCATCGGTATCATTATTTTAACTTTTTTTTTAATGGATTAAGATTGCAGGATTGCCTTTGCAGGATCAATAACTTCATCCATCTAATACTTACATTGTACACTTACACTACGTACACGCCCCTCGATAGAAATCTGTTTCTTCTGGGTAATCTTACGGGAGCTATTTGGGTATTGTCTTCTGTTCCTTTTCCTGTTTAATGTTTATTTGTATAATTGTTAATTTATATGCAAATGTTTTGTCTGTATCTCAGTGTTTTGTGTACATGTACATGTGTGTACAGCTATGGTATTGGCAAACACTAGGTTTGGTTTTTTTTGCTCAATTTTGGGAAATAAATATAGCTATTTTGTGTTTTATTCTTTGCAAAAAGGAAGGCAATATAGAAGAAGAAATAACTTCCTCAGGAAAAACATTTAAAATCCGTTGAATAATTTTTATTTGCCGCTTTTTAAAATACATTTGGAGAAAATAGCGCTTCTGTGCGTGACACGTTTTAGACAACGTGATAGAAGATTGAATAATAAATTCATAAACACATGTGTCTCAAATAAAATGGTATACATGTATTTCTATTTTAAAAGGTGTAAAATATGTATCATTTTTGTAAGAAATTACTTGCATAGGTACATGTATGTTGAAACCGGTAGACGAAAATGACTATTATGCTTGTTACACTTGGTGTCTTCCGTTAGAAAGATTTTTTTAGGATCGCCGAAAAAAATCTTTATAGTTTGTGCTACCAAAAACTTCTCAAAAGTTACATTTTAACCGATCTTTGACATATACATGTACACATACTAAAAATACATTGTAAATCTTTATAATTTTTTTCAAAATTTTAAATTTGTAAACATTTTGGTGTCAAAATGTAACGAACTTATAATGCCCACAAACAAATTAGTTTCGTTCGGCCATTTTTGTTTGCGTGACTCATACGGCCAATCGGATCCCTAACACCTATCACTTGGGAGCTTTCTATTGTTCCGTATACATCCATAGACATAGTCCATGGTACACACGGGCAATCTAGAAAACAACGACCTCGTGTTCGGAACGTTCATTTCGTTACTACACGAGTAGTAGTAATACTACTACACCGCGCGGTCTATTTAGCGAGTTATATGTTGGCCGTTCCGCTCGAAATTTGCTGGCTCATGTAGCAGTTTTACAAAGAAATAATGGGAAAAGCAAGGTAGCTACATTAACTTTAATAGTTGCTCTATTGATATAAATGGTCGTTTGCTTAATATGTTTTTAATTGAGGAAGAATGAGAGCGATAATTATATTCAAATAAATGTGCCAGTAAGCATCGAAAAAATTCATTTTTATGCTAAATTATAATAAAATGAGGAAGAATGAAAGCGATAATTACGATCCAATTCAAACTTTTTTGTGATCACGTTCGTTTCCATGTAATGAACGCAAGCGTGCTTCAGTACTGCTGAGTATTCCGCCGCTTGTTGCGGGGCATTTATATGGGTTTGTATTAAAATAAATCTACCAGTAAGCATCGAATATATTTATTTTTATGCTAAATTATATTATTTGCACGTACGTTAGGCTAATTATAGTTAAAAGTTGAATTCGAGCTGCATTTTGGCAAGTCTGATTTATCAACATTTGTGTGGTTATGGTGTCCAACTTTGAATGTGCCAAAAAATGGGTATTAAATTTTATTTGAAAAAAAAATTCATCACATTTACTATGCAATGTGTGTAGAACAGTGAAGTCATTATATATGTCACTCTGACTGAGTTAACCAATACATAATTGGACACCATGTAACACGCGCAATGTGTCTTGACTCATCTTGCTAAAAAGCCTGTTGTATAAAATCCTTTTAGAGAGTTATCTAGGCACATGTAAATTTCATTAGAGTATAGTCCCTACTTAGTTTATGGATTAATTTAAATGCTGAATTCACATGTTCACTTTTGCACACTATGTCACACTAGTGTTTGCCAATACCATAGCTGTACACGTATCCCAGAAAATGAAATGAAAATAAATTATAAGCCTTCATCAATGCAATTTTTGGGAAGTGATATTTATACGCCTTAACGGGATCTCTTGCAAACAGGCACTACCTATGACTAATTAGTAGCAGAAGAGGGATTCCAGGATTAAAAACAAATTACATGTACAGGTTCATGTACTGTATTGTCGAAACCACCAAAGAGATTAGACTAATGACATTCTTAATAGGGATAATACCCCTTAATGTAAAGTTTTTATTGTATTCTGATAATTGAGGCAGACATTTCCATGACACTGCCTTGCATTAGAACAGCCTTTATGAGCCTAAGTGTTCTTATGCAAGATAGGCACATGCATACATACGTACATGTTGTACCTTTGACATTTTACGCCTCACACACACTACAACTCAATGTGATTTGCAGGAATGACCAACACACTTAAAAGCTATTCTAATTGGATGTGTCAGAGGCATAACTCAACCCTACTCACTACTGGCTGCAATAGACTAGGCCTACACAATCAACAATATATGTTTTCGTCTTATTATTGGACCAAGATCTATTTCCTTTTTTTTTATAGTAGTATTTACTGGGATTTGTAACAGTAAATTTGGAATTTCTATTTGAATATCTGTTAATGAAATTAATGATCACTGATATTGTAAAAGAAATCAGTAAAAAACAAAACATATAAATCAAATTAAAATCGACACAGATTATAAAAAAAAAACAAGCATGAAGGGATGATAAACTGGTGTTTTGGGGAATTTGGCCTTACATATAGAGCACCCTGCATTTAGCTTTTTATCTACCGTCAGTCTATGAACTTTTACCATTAAATTAATATACATGTACATGTACAGTGTATAAGGCACACAACACTGCCGATCATGGTTTGTGGCATACAGTGCTAGTCATCTTTGCCCCATATTTCTCATAGCTAGTGATATTTAACCATGTCAGCTGGCTTGTGGATATGCATGTGACCTTAAAGCAGCTAACACATGTACACCTTTCAGGGCGAAGCGATGGATGTAAGTGCATGCTGCACGGAGGCTTCTCTGCACATCAGGCCAAATACGAAATTAAAACAGTTTATTGTCCCATTTTTTGTTATAATTTAAGGCATTTATCATTCAGCAAGCAATCTATTTCATGATTTATCAAGATAGACCACTCAACGTGAAGATAAATGAGTTGATTCTAATCTCCAGTTGATTGATAATAGCACCGTAATTACTCCCAGTAGGAATGAGAAATTGCGAGTTTTCCTTTGTGTAATCATTCGAAGATAAATCTGCGCATTACGATCGAATGAGGGCACCCTAATTAACCTGATGATTGTGCCCCTAATAACTGTGTTCTTTCTGCAAGTTTTATGCCATTTTAAACTGTTGTTAGTTTATTAATACTTGTAATGGCTTTTGATTGGCTTTCAGCCTTGTTTAAGGCCAACTTGCATTAAAAAAAAAAAATTTTAATGGTTTTTTCTAAATTACAAGGTATGTGCCCTAAAACTAAATCTATACTGTACTTAAAGGGCAAATTGTGTAAATGTATGAATGCTCTGAGCTTAGAAACCATAACATATAGGCCCCCAACACCATACAGTGTCTCTGAATCACCATGACCTCAGGGTGGTTCTGAATACAAAAACAAAAAAACAAAAACAAACCAAAAAAAGAAGAAAAAAAAGGGACACGGATGTGTTTTATAACCCGGGCGGCACCAGGTTACCCCCGCTAGTATTATATAAATCAGAATTATTTGCAATTGTATATATTTTTATACCGGCAGTCCCTACTAATTTTGTTATCGAATTGGCATACGTATTTATGGTTTAAGGCGAAAAAAAGAGCTTTGTTTTTTGTCAGCATCAGTCAAATGTTTGCGCATCAACTTTTTTTTAGGGGGCGGCAAAAATAAGTACCGTACTGACCCATGTATAAGACGCACCTTTTTACCACCGACAACCATTCAAAATAGTACGGGTGCGTCATATACACAACGATGAATAAAGTAAATCAGACCGAAATTTTTAAATAAGTCCATTAACCAACAGCAGGGTATGTGCAATCACAACTGCGCAGCCTGTTGTGCAGTAAGATCAAAACTATTTGGAGGGAAGAAAAAACCGCTATAAACAGGGGAGACATTTTCCTCCATAAACCCAAACAGGCATGTACAACCATAATCAGGCCATGGCCTGTAGCAATGCAGTTTGCTTATTAGCTGGTCTCAAAACTGAAATGAAAATAATGCATCATCTGAATCGTATACTGGTAAGCTATGGTGGATCTTATGACATGCACATTTTTTATTCGTCTCAAGTAGTCTCAGCTTATTGTTAGTAGCCGTAGCACAGGATCTCAAACTCAAATCAGCTTGGGGCCAATGCTCGTATGGTTGTCTCATAGGCCAGCTACACTTGACCTTTGACTAACGAAATAGATTTTTAATAGAAGTGTGGGTTTATTTTATTTTCAATTGTATATACATGTATATATATATATAGGGTAGTTAAAATTAGTATGAAACAACTAGGAAAAATAATTTAAAGGAAAATATTTTGTAGGCCGGATTATTTTAACACAGGTCTCTCATTTATCACTCGCGTGAAAAAGTTTTTCTGTAACTGACACGCGAATGACACACACATTTCCTGGCAGGCCATCCACATTAATTTTTTCATAATTTCTTGTTATTATTTCTGTATGTACATGTACATGTAGTTGCCACATTGACATTTCCAAGATGATTTTTGTAAACAACTGCTTCTGACTTATTATGTATGTTAGCAAGGAGTCTTTCTGAAGGACAAGAAGAAAGAGAGCATGTGGCCTCCCTCTGAAAAGGGTACATACAGTATGTACAGTGTCATTCTTGTTCCACAATATACTGTGGGTTTACAGGTCTAACTGACATGCATGCACACATTAACATTCACAACCAATTGAAGACAAACCAGAAGGCTAATTAAATGCATACCCTGTCCAGGTGTGCACATCTCAGTAGGAGAAGATTCGGTCAACACTCGCCCTAAGTAATGAGCTCCGGAAGTACTGCAGTCCCAATCAATAATGTCTTCTGGACAGCACAATCACGTAATGAAATTTGATTTAACACATGTCTGTAAATAGCAATCCACAGTGTAGATACAACAAAACAGCTGCTTTTTAAATTGAACCTTTTAATTTTCAAGGATTTGGTGTATGAATGGTTCACTATTGGAAACAGCTAGGGAATGGTCAGGATTTCTTACCCAAAATAATGTTTGTCCATAATTCTATCAATAACGTTTTTAGGGAAGTGACAGGGGGGGGCTGTTTGTCTCGGGTAAGGGGGTGTTTGTCCCCGGGGGGGCAGGGGGTTAGTGTTTGTCCCGGGTAGGCGAAGGGGGGAGTTGTGTTTGTTCTGGGTGGGGGGGGGGGCTGATTATCCTGGGGAGGGGGTTCACCTGGGCCGCCTTCACCCGGGGCACCTTCACCCGGGGCGCCTTAATCACGGGTGTTTTTTTCTGGGTGGTTTTCTCTGGGTGGTTTTCTCTAGAAGAGTTTCTAATGAGGGATTTTATAACAATGTTGTCTTGTCCTTGTTTAAATTAAATGATATACGGCATGAAAGTGAAACCAGCCTGAAACCGGACAGTAAATCTTCAGTTGAAAAACTACAACCAGAAAGGGACCAAAAGGAACAAGATTATAAACCAATTGCTAAATATTCCATAATTAAATATTCCTTGAACTACACATATATCCCATGAACTGATAAACTACATGTACACATAATATTAGTACATGGACTTTTAAATGGTACTAGTGTTTTGTTTTGTACTGGTAGTGTCTTGCATATTGTATGCAAATAAATATTTTTCAGGGTACCTGTTTGCATTCATTTATATTCAATAGAGTAACTGCAAACTTACTGTAGTATAAACAATAAACTCCAGATGAATTAGCCAAATTTGGTTAACTCAGATTTCAAAGGTAACGACATTTTGCTGTGTAAATTCCTAAACTTCTGTTTTAAGCAATTTCTTGTTTGCTGGTGCACTCAACAGCAAAAAAAACATGCTCAACAGGGGTTTAGGAATTTACATACCAAATTGCCAAAATCTTACTTAAAGTGCTGCTCTTACCGATCACGCAAAGAGAAACAGTTATAGGTATTATATAAAACAAGTTCTATTGATTCAAAATAAAATATTACTTCATCATTATCCTTTTTTAACACTAGTAAAAACAACGACAAAATCAGTCTTTCCAAAGCGCTCCGAGCCAATGTGGAGATCACGTGACTAGTACGAACCCGTATCACGTGACTCCGAAACGTCAACACAAGGAAGAGATCACGTGACCATAGATGTTTTTTAACGATGTATCGCTATGTGTGTACGTACGTTTACAACGGTGTGATTCTGGGGTACTAGACTTTGCAAACAAAATAGCCAGCTCTCTGCTCTGCGAGGGTTTCCTTACAAAGACGTCACAATGGGCTGATCCGAACGTTTCTAAACACCATCGTAACTCCGCCCTTTCTGATTTCGCGTCTCGTGGGGGAAAAAAATGGATTTTTTGGGGCTTTTGTAAGTTCTTAAATTTACCGTAAATGTTTATATGATAGATCAACTAACTACATTTTGTAAGCGGATTAGATAGTAATAAAAGGTTAGAGCCGCACTTTAATCAAATCCGGCTTAGTTGGAATTTACTTTAGAGTATAATACAGTACATCAAAATTTGGGATGTAATCCTGCCTTAAATATGTGCAAAATTTCAGCTTAATTGCTAAATTATTTCTGTAGATAGAAATCGCCTATGAAAGTGCACATTTAAGGTGATGTCACGTACATGTACATGTAACGCTTGATAACTTCATTATTACAATGACTACAAATTGCGGATGTAACTCATCATCTTGAATGCATGCACGATTTTAGCTTGGTTGAGTATTTAGTTTTGTAGATATATCTAATAAAACTGCACCTCTAAAGTGACATCACATGGCGCTTGATAACTATTATAACAGGACCTCACATGATGGATGTAACACATCTTGCCTTGAATACATGCACAGTTTAACTTAATTGCCAATTTATTTCTGTAAATAGTGCACAATAAAGGTGACATCACATATTACTTGTAACATCCCACCTTAAAGAGGGAGTAAAACGAAAATCAACATTATGACTTTTCAGACAGTCTTGATAGCCTATGCATCCCCAATAAC
>JAVCKS010017919.1:0-14505 GCA_032273685.1 Pteraster tesselatus
GACCACCAACTCTTCGTACTGTTACTGTGTTTTATTTTCTTATAAACCTAAGAATGAATCAAAGTAAACATAAACTAATAAAACATTTTCCATCTGGATTTGAACTCAAGAGTTCCTACACCAGACTCTCAAGTCCTAACCACTAGACCACCAACTCTTCGTACTGTTACTGTGTTTTATTTTATTATAAGCCTAAGAATGAATCAAAGTAAACATAAGTAGATAAAATATTTCCTATCTGGATTTGAACTCAAGAGTTCCTCCACCAGACTCTCAAGTCCTAACACTAGACCACCAACTCTTCGTACTGTTACTGTGTTTTTTTTAAATTATAAACCTAAGAATGAATCAAAGTAAACATAAACTAATAAAACATTTTCTCATCTGGATTTGAACTCAAGAGTTCCTACACCAGAGTCATAACTTCTAACCACTGGACCACCAACTCTTCGTACTGTTATTGTGTTTTATTTTATTATAAACCTAGGATTAGGAATGAATTAAAGTAAACATAAGTAGATAAAATATTTCCTATGTGGATTTGAACTAAATGGTTCCTCCACCAGACTCTCAAGTCCTAACCACTGGACCACCAACTCTTCGTACTGTTACTCTCTTTTATTTTATTATAAGCCTGAGAATGAATCTTAAGTAAATATACGTAGGTAAAATATATCACATTTGGATTTGAACTTTGAACCTTATATTACCAATTGTGCAGACTATAACTGTAGTACTCGTAGTGAAGTTACGTACTGATTTGATAAGATGTAAAATTTTCAATAAACTAATGCAATTATGATAAATTAAACAATGGAATTCAGTAAGGAAAAGGGCCGATTAAATTACACGCGTCTAATTAAATGAGAATCAAAAAAGAAAAGAAATGTATGTCTGTGTTCTAGATTAGAGGCACTTGGTACGGTTAATAGGGTAATTATTATCATGCCTCCAGAAACTTGATATGTTGGATAAGTATACATGTATTTACAGTTTAACCAAATGTAAACCAAGAATGAATCAAAGTAAACATAAACTAGTAAAACATTTTCCATCTGGATTTGAACCCAAGACTTCCTCCACCAGAAAAAAGCAAAGTAAACACTCGTTTTGGCCTATCATCGCCGACATTACAATTGGTCATAAAAATACCGCTGTCGCTCAGCACTAAGATATAATTATCCAATTAAAAGAAAATGACAAACGTAATATTCCACAATGCAGTTTTCATATTCATCAGTCTATATCGCGAATTTTGGGGACGCTATACCAAGGCTGTGAGTTAACATTTTGAGTTAAAAAAAATACCACGTTTGTTTTCGATTATGAACATGCGATGAAATGCCACCAGACTTCAAAGCCTAGCAACACATAAGCATCCCGCCATATCAAGCAGCGCGCTAGGCGCATCGTCACCGGCGTGGTCCAATGTTCAGATGTACTGCTCCTCATGATAGTCTTGCTTTCAGTCGCACAATAGCTTCTCCCGCACGCAAAGGTTACACTGAGGTTCGTTGCACGCTATACTCCATTAGAAAATACTCTGGATGGGTTTTGTCGTCATTATATACAGGGGAAACGTGGCAGATTGATCAACTATTATTGTTGGTACAATAAAGTTTTGTCGCGGCCTTGACACCAAGACTAGTCCGTCGTCACACGTCGCATTATTCATTATTATTCGGGTGTGGGATCGCGTTAACCATAACATCCAGCCATTCACCGAATGCGGTCCTAGTAGCAGGTAGTACATACACAGATGGAGACGGGCTTAAACGAACTCCTGCTGGACACATCGGTTGAGAGAGAGGCTAGCGGGGCGGTGGCGCGAAGCGAACCGGGCGACTCCGCTCCATCCAAGGATGGTGGTGGCCGGGAGCAGGAGGAGGATGGGCAGGATGACGAGGGTCAAGATGGTGAAATGTCACCGCTGATTATTCAACAGAGCAACGATGAAGCCGAACCACCTACGGGCCACGCACGGACATCGAGTGTTGGGGATGAATACGATGACGTCACTAACGACAGGGGTAAGTACTCCTGGTGGAGGGGGAAGGGGTGGATGGGGGAGGGGTGGAGGGGGAGGGGTAGGAGTGGAGGGGTAGGAGTGGAGGGGGAGGGGTGGAGGGGAAGGGGGAGGGGAGAGGAGGGGAGAGGAGGGGCCCGGGGGCATCACGCAGACGATACAGAGTACTAACATTCAGCCAGTGAAATATTTGGAACCAGTAGTTAAGTTAAAATATTGACATTATTATTTCTCCTGATTATCAGGTTAATATCATTCAATAACTGCCTCAGCTCACTAGGGAGTAGTATACAGGCTACACACTGACTAAATCACATCTATACTCATATACCCCCCTCTCAGGATAACCTTTTATACGCCCGTGGGTGAAGACACAATCTGCTGCACGTGTCAGACCGAAATGCACTGCAAACTACACCACTAGACTGTGGCACTTGTTTTCTACTAAAAATGGCGATCAATACACTTTGTAACTCGCCAGCGAAAACAACTCATTTACTTGATCTGCCTTTGAGTGATGACTTATCAATGTTTCTCCATACGTCACTTTAATCACATACGTTGTTTATTTCGGATGCTTGTTTCGCTAAGGCCAATATATAGTAATTATACAAAACGTTTAATTTTACAGTACAGATGGCCTGTCCGCGCCCTTCTCCCCCCAGTCGCGTAGTATTAATACTACAATCTGTGCGTTAATAAACCGGCAGTGGAGTGTACACGTAAACACTCTTTTGTTAACAGGGAAAATCAATACTGCCCCGATAGGGCAAACACTTGATATTGTGAAGAGAACTAAACGAGTTTTTGTCTTCAATTAAAAAAAGGCCACGTAATGGAATAAGGTACGTGCAGACAGATGTGTTTACGTATTAGCACCGTGTGGAACAAGCATTAAATCTGGATTGTTTGACTCGGACGTATGAAAGTGGCTCAATTGAAATTACTATACCGTAGTTTGTGTGTGTATTCGGTACATTTATTTTAGAGTGATTATAGGCAGTGGTGGAAATTAGGGACACATTTCAGTGGGGGGAAACATACTTTGGGGCGGGTGGGGTCGGGGGCCTAGGATGGTCGCTAAGGAGGTTTTACATGTGCATATTACATCTGCTATCGAAACGTCCCTCAAAATGAAATTCGGAAACAACACCTTCCACTACTGCCCTGTGGGACGTGCACTGGGATTTTACTAACCAAACCCCGACTCGCGGCCCCGGGCCTGTCCCTTGGCCCCTGGGATGCCGCGCGCTATACGCGCGGTCGGACAGAAATATCGTCTGTTTTCATATTGAAAAGCCAACAGGACTGTATAAAATCTGCTGATAAGGAACAGTGTTAACCTAATATAACACAACTTACGTTTTTCACTCAATCACTGTGACAAACATAATTGTTTTGCATGGAGCTGGACAGGCCAAGCGGCCGGGTGTCAATGCCTACCGTACTAGGCCAATATTTGGATTATATGCTCGAACAACGAAACGGAATAATTAACCTATATCCCCGTTGGGAAAGAGTTCTTCGCTATAGTCTGTATTATTCTAAACATTACTCCCCAAATGACAATAAATCGATAAGCTTCGAAGGGATGGCGTAGCGGCGCTATGTTTAGATGTTGGTGGATGTTGCCATGGATGTTGCCATGGGGAATGTTGCCATGACAAATGAACCACTGTTAGACCATGCTGCACGAGTAGGAACCGGCTGTTATAAGTGATGTCACACGTTAGAACTCTTAGAATTATACTAACAATAAGGCTTAACAATAACATTAACGTGTAACCCTGCTTGTGAATATACGTTCTTGCACTGAATATGGTATACTAATTTCGTTATTTGAATTAACCCTTAAGAACCACTAATTATTTGTTTAACCACGCACTGGATTGGTTCTCAGTTTCCCAAACGGACGACAGTGCTTCCTCGACAGCGAACGACAGCTCCTCGGACATCGCAGACTCGGCCTTCAATGAATCCCAGTCGGCCACGAACGGCGAGGAGAAAGCCTCCCGCTCGCCAGCCATTGTCAGACCCAAGGAGACCAAGAAATCACAGCACCGTCTGAAGTCACGCTCGGTCGCCACCGATGCCATCTCCCGCCAGCAGAAGCCCAACACTCTCAGGCGGCAGGCCAGCACGCCGACTGACTCTCGGAGTGAAGACCCCACCGAGGAAGATCATCGGTCGTCCCCATCGAGCAGGACACCCCCCGGTCATGGGCAGAACGACGCCAGAGCCGGGAAGGAGGTTCATCGGAGGACGTCTTCCTCTGACCAGAGTAACTCATCCGGCAGCGAGACTAGTGGCAAATCCAGAGAGCATATCAACCGGGTATCATCGGCCAGGCAGGAGTTTGCAGAAACCCACCATATCTTTGGCATCGCTGGATCACAGGCTAAGAAAACCCACCAACCACCACCACCACCACCACCACCACAGCAACCACCACGGGAACAGAAACAACAGCAGCAGCAGCAGCAGCAGACATCTAAGAGCAAGAACTTCCTCCACGACTGTTCACCCACGACCTCGCCCTACGGTGCCACCGAGAAATACCTGACACCGCTTCAGCAGAAGGAGAAGCAGGTCAAGGAATTGAACTCGCACGTCTCCAAACTGGAGACGCTGATCATGGCTCAGGGGGACCGGATCCACAACTTTGAGAAGGAGGAGGAAGAGGATTTGGACGAACTGCGAAGGGAGAAAGACGAAGAACTGGGGAAATTACTCGTTGAGATCAAGGTAAATAAGCCATAAATATCAATACCTCAAAATATCGAATACCTAAAAGACGTACGGCGATTCTGAGCCGGCGCACCGCAGCGGTGCGCAACATGATCCGATAGGGTTTCATTAGCTCACGCTTACCACAATGTCCTTCGAAGGACACGAGCTTACCCCTAACATGTTTTTGTAGGTAGAACCCTACAGGATCAGGTAGGGACTGAAAACCAAAATCCACGGGGCCACGAGAGGTCAAGTCGAGGAAGGAAACCTACGACAATGGAGTTATACTGTGTTGAAGTGGAAGGGAAACCCCCGAATCAATTTTTTTTAGTACAAGCTGAAAACATCGTTCACAAACTTCGGATTCCAACCCGGGTCTATCCGAGTTCAAGTTCAGGAAAGAGATGAAAATACCTCTTTTGAGTAACTGACGACCTCATACCTTGGCTACTAGGGGTCTACGAGCGGAAAAGACCAGTAGGCCCCTACCGTGCTACGCCACTTTCATTCCCGTCCCATATTACATTAAATACTCAACTCGTAATCTATTTTTACAGAAGTCACAACTTATGCACCGTCAGACGGAGCTTGACCTGGACGAGGTCAGACTAGCCCAGGACAAAGAGACGCAGACAGTGGCCGCGCTACGCCAACAGATCGCTACCATGAAGACCGACCAGGAGGAAAGGGAAGCGGTACACCAGCAGAGATACCTGGAAATGTACCAGAAGGTGAGTTTAACATACCCAGTGGCCGCCTCGAGATAGGTACTTTCCTCGCATTCACCACTGGAAGACCAAGGTTCGAAACCGGTGGGCTGACATGTAAATTTGGGTTTTCGCTCCCTGCCTGCCTTCGTGGGTTTCCCCAGTCCAGTCCAGTCCTTCATCTCACGGTGAATACCCACTATGGTGTATATAAGTACTGTTAATCAGGCAAGTTCTTCTTAATAGTACGACACAGACCTTCGAAGGATACGAAATAAAGTAAGATAAATGTATCGGTGGATGAGTTTCCTCAAAATATAATTTTGGCAACCCATCCCTTCATGTGATGATGTAGAGTATTCCAATCCAGGCAATCCTATCAACTATTCTGAAACTGCGACTGCTGTGCGGATATACATTATTTTTGTACATGTATAACTTTTCTGTCAAAACTCAACCATTCCACGGATCGCTTTTGATTATTGCCAGGGTCGTGAGGCTCAGCTCATCGAGCAGGAGGAAGACCTGGTCTGCATGGCGATCGCCTCGGCCCCGGACAGGGACGCCTCCACCCGGAACCTCGTCAAGAAGCTGGAGAAGAAGGAAGAGGAGCTGGAGAAATTGAGACAGACTTTCCGGGAGGACGTCTACAGCAAGAGCCCACTCCTGGACACGGACTCGGCTGCCCAGGTAACCGTCACAGAAACCAAAATGATTTCTCCCGCAAGAATAAGTTAGAGACATTGTGTAATCGAACCCCGGACCCCAGAGGTGAAAGGCAAGTGAAAGAACCACTACACCACCAGACGCCCCGCATCCTGGCGTTAATAAAGAATAAAGCTAGGACGTACATTTATACCGATGTATAGAATATGAGAACTATAGAAGAAAGTCACGAGGCGCCGACTTTGTTTTATTCCGGCGATGATCTTGTACCCCTACAGGTGGAGATCCTGAAGAGCGCCGTGTACTACTACCTGACGGACAGACAGCCCATGGTCAACCTCAACGCTATGCTGTCGATGCTCAACTACAGCCAGGTACAGAAGAGGAACATCGTAACCCATCTGAAGAAGTCCAAATCAAAGAGCACCGAATAGACGAGAGATCGAGCAGCCATCTTGTGGGGACGGAATCCTGACAATCATCATCACAACTGGTTCGGTTTATAATAAGGACTAGAGAGAATCAATGAAGTTGTCTTGACTCGGGAATCTAACCTTATAGCTATGTAGGTCCAATGCTATTAAAGTTGTACATGCACTGTCCGATTATGTACCATTACATGCTATAGATTGCTCGGTCCGGATATTTTAATCAGCCTTTTCGAGATATGGCTGACACAATAGGATGACGCTGATCCGATTGCCGACTGATAGTCTCTTGAATTGTACCCAATCGGAACAGCGCAATCCTATTGTGTCTTCTATACTTCGAAAAGACTATAACGAAAAAGGGCCCGAATCCCTATTTTTGACAAGTTTAGTATTGGACATGGTTTCTCTCTTGCAAACCAAACTAAACTACACAAATCCACTTGTTAGGTGTTGTTACTAAATGACTGGCTCAAGAACATACATTTTTTTGTACATTATTCACTCAGAGAGATTATATTACTTACAGAAATATAAAGTTGTGTGACCGGGAATCGCACCACGGTCCCCCTGAGTCCCGCGTTCTATTTTAGTTAATTACTACACAATTTTGTTTTAATCCATTCCACAGTAAACCTAATTTTATATTGCTGAATATAAATCTAATTTATAAAACGCTTTCCCTTTCAGTTTGCACTGTTGTCATTATCTCCGATCTCTGTGTAAGAGTTTATGCTAATCTCATCGATGTAAAATCGATCCTAATACCCTTGCACAAACAGCTGTGTAGCCGTAATGATATACTGATATATAATAATGCCGTTAGTGCAATACTGGCCACTATTCAGATATGAAAGCAAATACTTGTATCCAAAAGTACACACAATCACTTCAAATGAGTGGAATTGTATGCAATAAGCCAATATCACAAAACATTTCTTCCAAAATAATAGATTGGGCATTTGTTTTGCATTAAAACAGTTTTAGTTTTAGTGAAGATGCGGCCGATAATTTCCCTTCAATGTTTTCCATTAATTTATTAAAATTTAAAAAAAAAAAAACAATTTTCCCACTTTTTCCTGTGGTTAAGACTTATCGGAACCACAATAGCCAAAACCGCAATTTATCACATGGATTGCGCGACGTCACGATTTTCACCAAGATAATCACTCTGCAGGCGTGAAGCTTCGCTCTCTCATTTTATTATTATTAAATGTTAACAGAAATATAAGTACATGTATCCGGTTCTTACGCCTTGACGTATCAAACCACGTATTTTTTTACTGATCATGGGTCTAAACAAAGAACATTTTGCTGCTAAAAGTGAAAAAGTGAGCTAGGAGTGTAATTCAAGTAAATAGTCGGACATGCAACTGCAAGTACCGAAACACAACCGGTAACGTTGGTAAGAATTAAGTGAAAAATCGAATGACAGGTGAAATAAAATAATTATGAATTACCTATCATTAGTCATCCTTGTCTTATATGTATTTATGTAGTGTTTTTATGGGATTAGGGATTAATGGGGATGGGTGGCAGCACTCGCCTTCACTGCTGCAGGTCCCAGGTTCGAACTCCCACGGATTTGGTGGATTTGGTGTCTGCCCTGACGTACCTGGTGGGTTTTCTCCAGTTACTACTGGGGCTTGCCTCCCATCTCCTTAACCGCAATGACAACTTCTACTGCCTATAGTAATTTTTGGGGTTTGGGGCCCATGCAGCACCTTTGATGACATAACTACCTTGCAACCTTTTCAATGCCACAAATAAATCAATACAAATGAGTACCGCGCTGTATATTGGGTTCCTTTTGATTAAAGATGTACTTTCCGATTTTAGACTGATTCCACCTGAAAAAATCATTTTAAAGTTTTCCTTGTTATTAGCATTACAATGATACACATATACGGCACAAAACAAAATATATATTTTCTTGTCAAAATGAATTATTGGCTGGTAGCAAGAATAAATTTCCGTGAACAGCACTGTGAATAGCACACTGAACAGCACCGTGAACAGCACCATGAACAGCACAATGAACAGCACTGTGAAACAGTCTAAAAGTTAGAATTTTATTAGGCTCAAATTTGTGGTTTTTTCGTTTACCAAAAAAATGCAGGTAAAGGGCTGTGCCAGTGCAACAGTACTAGGCACCGACGACATAATATTATAATCTTTGCAATTATAAAATATGCAGGCTTCGCAATTCAGACAGAGTGAATAAATGAATATTCTTTAGAATCAAAGTCCACAAATCTAAACGCCGCAGCTGTTGCCAGTGCTCTTATTGTATTCCTGGGCAATTTTTAATTTTAATAATTTTCTCTCGCCTCGGTTCTGAACTCAACCCAGTTCTAACACAGAGAATATTATCAGACCCAGTAATGTATTTTATTTTAGAAATCTGTCAGAGTAGTGAAACCACTTTCTTTCTGAACAGCAGGAAGTCCAAATACTATAGTAGCTTGCTAGGTTTTCTCCACGTGCAAAAATGTTAAGAAGTGGTTTTACTAGTCAACAACCGTTTATACTAGTCAAATGCTCAGCCCTGCTTAGACAAAAAGATTCATCTCTGAAAATGAAACTACCATTACCCAACATTTGTATTCTAAACCGCCGTGAAAACAGCGCCCTCAATGACCCCCAAATTGGCAAAATTTAGTTATGTCATTTTTGTTCCCGAAACAGGGCCGTTCTGTCAAGTCAAGGCAGCTGCAAGTTCAGTAGTAGTTTTTACTAGCCAAGAGTAGTCCTATAGTCATATTGCGCCAGAGCCAGACTAGCGCTAGTAGCCAATCACAGACATGGTGCACTGTTCTAATGAAAGACGTATTATTAAACAACATAATATTTACAGCAAGCTACGCAAATTTATTTACAATACTGAATAAATAATTAGGTATGTAAAAATGTATTAGATAGCGGGTAACCACAGTGGTCTAACCCCCTGTGCATCAGGCCCTCGATCTAGACGTCCAAGGTACGAGGCCTGCCATGATCATCACGTGGCATTTTGGGGCAAAACACTTTACCCTCGTGTGCTTCTCTCTCTCTCTCTCCGCCAAGATGGATAAAGTGGGTACTGGCAGATTAGATCCAACATGCCAGGGGGCCAACCAGCCAGCATTGGACTAGCACCCCATCATTAATAGTCTCAGTTACATACATATGAACGGTTGATAATCAAAGAAAATACTGGCAGACAGACATAATTTGTAGATTGATTGGCCAACCCATTGTGGAGAAGAGTTGGTGCGGACGAACAAACGGACATACAGACAGACGGACAAGTAAAGTATTGCTCATTTTAGATAATAACGTCAAATAATTATTTTACACTTGATGCTACTGAGCTACAGACTATTCCACAGTGCGCACGAAGCAAAGAATACACAACTACGTGTGTGTCGCCGGCACCGCATTGATCTTAAAATCACCTGCATAAATTGGGATATTGCCATATCCTGCTGTACCCATGCATCCGTTAAACCGTTCGACAGAGAGTTAGTTTCATCCACCGCAAATTACGACATCGGCCAAAACGAAATCCAGTTCCTCGCCAATGAACAGCCTGCCCTGTTGGAATCCCAGAGGGCACGTGTCCAACTCCGTATCAGCCGGGAGCGTCTCCAAGACACGCCGACAAGACAGCAACCGGCGTGCCTGTGCACCGCGCACGTCTCTTTAAGGCCACACGCTGTGTCGCATTGCCATCATGGTGTTGACGTCCCATATCAACGCTCGTAACCTGTCAGTCAGCAGGCGCAACTGGCGGTTCCGGTTACTGACTTTCTGCAAAGACGTTATATAGGGCAGGGTGTGCGTTAGACTCTACTGAGCGGCTTCACCAATGCAACGTGGTGCACATTTTTGCTGGAAACCATGTGATGCAATCCGGGGGAAAGTTTTTCACATTTTTCTTGTTGCGTCAAAAACCCTCCACAAAAAGAATGCCTAGCTTGTTTAGCCTCAATAGTAATTTTTGTTATTTTTGTTAATATGTGGTGCCACCATAAGGTCAGGGTTGGAATGATCCAATAACGGGCACGCATTTTCTATTGACTAATCGACAGCAACATTGGATAAACTTAATGTGCAAAATTATGCATACACCAAAAAATAAGGAGGACCTTTGGCTATGTTATGTTCATTATAATTTCTATAATATGTTCTATAATATTTTGCAAATCTAAGGATAACCATTAAAAATATCATCCACACGAGGGCGCTGTGCCACGCCAATAACCATCGGGCCACAGGAAACTAGGTGTCTTTTTGTGGAGTGTTTTTGGCTACATGAAGACCTTTTTTTTGGCAAGCTGTTTTTTATTTGTGATTGCAGGATGTCGAATAAACACAAATTCGGCTCTCAGTAAGGTTTTAACCCCTCAGTAATTGTTTTGAAAACTTGCCCAGTGGCTGGTACTTTTTCTGAAACCATATTTGGTTGATGTTCATATCAACTTCAGACCTCCATGACTTGAATGTCTGTTTAATTCGCTGGAATGCAAAGGTGACGGGCGTGCACGTAGGTCATAACGGGTATGAGGAAGAGGCCGTGTGCGTTGAATGCACACCGACACAACACGTGCAAAATACATTGTACATGCAAAATACATGTACGCACGAAGAGTGTATTTTGCGAACTGAATTTTTTGTACAATTTCCACTGAAGGCACAGATAAATATGCTAAGTTATTACAATCCCCTACTAACCCCAGGCTTGTGGGTACCATCTACGCTCACCTGTACTAGGTCCTGCCTCTCCTGGTTAGCAACCTGTACCCTCTCCTCCGAGCCGAGGCCAGAGAGATCGCTCAGACTATCCTGGCCGTCTTTCCAAGGGATGAGCTCCTGAACATTCAGAATTTATATCATCAAAAATTTATCATTAACTCACAGATAAAGGTAATTTTGTAAGAAAACACTGCTGCCTTAACCCTTTCAGCCCCAAGTTGTTTGCTGGCTTGCATTCTCCTCAGTCCCAGTTTTTAGGTTTTTTTTAGTTTTCAATCTGAAATTTGTCATGTAGGAAAAAACGTTGTGTGCCTCTTGATGTCTATTTCATGGCCTTTCACATGATACCAAACGTCACCGTTGGGGCTTGATAGGGGGTATAAAGCGTGGTCGACTAAACTCGCCATTGGCGCTCAAGTGTGGTATGTATACGGTCGACTAAAGTCGCCATTGGGGCTGAAAGGGTTCTAGTGAAACAATATTGCAAATGTTCACATCTAGCTGTGCGTAATCGAGCGGGGCTCAACTGTTCTCCCAGTATTTCTCATCAATTGGGCGAACCAAATTGCCGATAGCGTGCAAAGGGTTAAGACTTTAAAACAGAATTGTTCACACAGGCGCAAACTATATACTTTTTGTTATATAATACATCTTGAAACTTTACGGACTTGAGTTTGTTTGCCAACTACTAAGGGGAAGGGGTCCAGCTGTACCGTACCTGTGCATTACTCTGGTCCATCCCGCCAGAGAGTTGGTTGCATTCGTCGTAGAGGAGTCGGAGTTTGGTGAACTGTTTGTGAACGGTCCGGATGAGCTCCTGCAGTCTAGCCTGGTGCTGCGGGTTGACGATGTTGGCACCATTGGGCAACTAAACGTCAAAGTACAAACCATCAATAAGTACCATCAACGTTCGGTAACAAGAGCATGATGTGAAGATTACGGAACTCGTCTGGTTGACAATATACCATAAAGGGATGCTCTTGGCATCGCCGTTAATTGCAGGAGAGGTCAGGCTACCCTAAGATCATCATGGAACGCCATGGGTCAGCCTGGGGCGATTTGACTTCAATGAGGCTGTATGACGTGGGCACAGAAGATTAGCAGGACTTGACCTACCCTGTCTGTGCATATGAATATTTAATTACTAACGTGAGTGAACACGATCATTTGTCAGAGTTTCCTACACTAGATTCAAACTTGCATTACATTTTGCTGTGTTACTTGGAAATAGTATGGCAACAGCAGAGCAAAATACAACACGATTGGATACTAAATTCTGTCCATCACATCACGGCCACTCACCTGTATTAACTTCAAGCAATTGAATATATCACTGGACTTGGTGACAATGTCTTGCACCGTCTCCTGTCCCAGCTTGCACTGCGTCACACAGTTCACCTCTCGTGGAGCTTGCTGGGCAGGTTGGTTGGGGGTGACGCTGAGTCCCTGACTGCCAGGGGCAGGCTGGTGGGTAGGAGTTGCCATTAAAATCTATGAAGAATGACAAAAAACTGAGTGAGTTACTGAGTGACTGAGTGAGTGACCGACTGAGTGACTGAGTGAGTGACCGACTGAGTGACCGAGTGACTGACCGAATGAGTGAGTGAGTGACCGACTGAGTGAGTGAGTGACCGACTGAGTGAGTGAGTGACCGACTGAGTGAGTGAGTGACCGAGTGAGTGAGTGAGTGAGTGAGTGACCGACTGAGTGAGTGAGTGACTGAGTGAGTGACTGACCGACTGAGTGAGTGACTGACCGAGTGAGTGAGTGATCGACCGAGTGAGTGAGTGAGTGATTGACCGACGGAGTGAGTGAGTGATTGACCGACCGAGTGAGTGAGTGATTGACCGACGGAGAGAGTGAGTGATTGACCGACGGAGTGAGTGAGTGATTGACCGACGGAGTGAGTGACTGACCGCCCGAGTGAGTGAGTGACTGACCGACTGATTGAGTGAGTGACTGACCGACTGAGTGAGTGACTGACCGACTGAGTGAGTGACTGACCGACTGAGTAAGTGACTGACCGACTGAGTGAGTGATTGACCGACTGAGTGAGTGATTGACCGACTGAGTGACTGACCGACCGAGTGAGTGAGTGAGTGAGTGAGTGAGTGACTGACTGCCTGAATGACTGACCGCCTGAGTGAGTGAGTGAGTGAGTGAGTGACCGACCGACCGACCGACCGACCAACCAACCAACCAACTCAATGACTAAGTGACTGACTGATCGAGTGACTGAGTAGTGAGTCACTATTAACTATCCACCACACAATAATTAATGAAGTAATTGAGCGCCAAAGGCAAAGCTAACTACTGCCCCAGGCTAGGCACAGACAGTAGCACTTGCTGCCACTTAGCCTCTTAACGTTAATATTACTTATTAGTGAGGTATTTTATTACTGGGAAATTTAAAAACAAAACAACGGGCTTTGAGTAACAAGGTAACAAAACATTTTACCTTTCAGTTTAACTCCAGGGCTAGGGGTTATGAACTTATGAAGATTGAATTGAAGAAACCTGCGCGCGTGAGTTAGATCTTCGATATAATGGCACAAATGATGAGCGCCCCCTATCGAGTCACTGCTGCCACCCGCGCACGTAGGCAGACTAAACCGCAGAAATAGCTGTGAAATGTGCAGCGCCCTCTGTTGTCGCGATTATGTTTTCAGTCGTGTGTTCGAGCGTTCGTGGCGTTCGGTTATCATTTGACGGATCTTTCGGCCTTCCAGGTTCCTCCATGGTCCAATAATACCATAATTATTCACCCCCGCTTCTGCAGCGGGGTTCAGTCTCCACGTTGTGTGATCGAAGCAGAATCTGTTAGATCTAACCATGGCAGTACCCTTTGGTTATACATGTACATGTATTACTACATGTGATGTATAGTTGAGCAAAACTATGTTAATCGGGAAGTGTGTGTTCATGTGTGTGTGTCACATCTGTGCGCGAATTCGGTACCCTATGGAGACGACAAAACAATAAAACACAAAGGGAACAAAAGCGGTCTTTATAGGGTAATTTGAAAGAAGGGGTATCTCCACAGGGTAATTTCGTGCGCAATCCTTAGGGAAAAACATTTAGTGCACAAACAAAAAAAAAGAACAAAAGATGTCTCCACAAGGATGTAAACTCGAGCATGTGTGTGTGTGTGTGTGTGTGTGTGTGTGTGTGTGTGTGTGTGTGTGTGTGTGTGTGTGTGTGTGTGTGTGTG
>JAVCKS010017930.1:3833-25050 GCA_032273685.1 Pteraster tesselatus
AGTGGAGACAGGCTGCTAACGACTGGTTTCAGCAAGGTACAAGAAAGCGAGCCTTACAGAGCTGTAGTACCTTACACTTATCTCGTTGTTGTCCAGACCTTTCCTGAAACATCAAATACTAAAAATATTGAGAGACTAGAGTCCAAGAGAGAATGGTAATGTTGTAGGCAAGCCCCTTGTCGAAGGAACCTCTGTGCGGCCTACTTGCTAAGTACACGTATATATGTTGTTCCTGGATATTGCAGTAACGTGTTTGCCTCCCGATCACTGGTTTATCTTGTGATTTGATCTGATTTGATCTGATTTGATTTGATTCAGAGGAGGGAACGTGAGGTGTGCGTGTGGGATCAGAGGCAGTTCAGTCAAGCTGTCGGTCGCTTGTCTGTCGATCAGTCTCAGGGGTAGGTATGCTCGGCGATGATATCAAAATATTATGGTAACGAGGCCTAAATACAGTGCACATATATTATCATAATAAACAAAATATCCGCACTAGTTGATGTAAAAGTAACAACTGAAAATGTAACAAACAGCACTTTGTAGACTAGTAAAATTTATTTAATCATAAGCTTTCAGGAACTTCCTCAAATGAGTGTGAAGTAGAGTATAGTACATGTTGGTTACCATATAATCATATATGTGGTATATACTGTATATTACCATATATTACCATACTGTTGTCACCTTTGACCTCCCTGACCTGTATGATGTTTTTTTCCCTTTCTCCGTGTAAGAACATTGATACCGCTCTTTGATCCTGACACCAATATGCTGTTCCTTGTCGGCAAAGGAGACCAGTCTATTAGATATCTGGACGTCACGCAGGCGGACCCGTTCATCGTGAACGGTAAATGATGTTCCCATTTTCCTGTGAACTTCACGGTTAGGGGTTTTATGTTATTGGAGGTTTTCTTGTATAATTTATTGGAGAGAAGGTGGGTGCTACAGTGATCGCGTCTAGCTGTTATATTCTGAAGTTCGTTTCTTTAAAAAAAAGAAATCTATCAGTAAGGAGGATTTTGTCTGCCACCGTGTTAGATGTCGGACATCTGATAATGTCCTATGACATCATACGACCTCTGGTGACCTCTGACCTCCCAATATCAATTTCTGCTGACTATCTGTTTTCCCGTCCCTGTATTTTTGCCGGAACGTTCAACTCCATCATTGCCTTGTTTTATATTTTTGTCCATATTTATCATTTTGTTTTACAGTTAACGTGCAGCAGGTTCCAGATGTAACCAAGGGCGTTGCCATGGTGCCCAAGCGAGCCCTGGACGTCATGGCGTGCGAGGTGGCGAGGCTGCTGCAGTTAACGGCAACCGCAGTGCTCCCTATCCCGTACATCGTTCCGAGAAAGGTGCCTAGAAATATTCCCAGTATAAACTCACGTGTGTGTTATCATGCAAACCGACCTCCAAACATTAGGAAATGGCTCGGAAAATTACAAGAATCGTCACATCCAAGGAAACTAACTGGCTTTCATGTAGGAGAGATTTAGGTGACAAAATAGGTGAACAAATAATGTCATATTTGGGGTTGTGTAAATGTCCTCACATCAACGCCAAAGTTGCTTCACTGCCACTCTTCAGCACAGCAGGCCCACATAGGAATAGCCATCTTTTCTTTCATTCAGTCGCACAGAGAGTTCTACTCGGAGCTGTTTCCAGAGACGGCTGGCGGGGATGCACCATGCAGCACTGCTGAATGGCTTACCGGATCAAACCAACAGGTACATTGATAAGAAAGATGTCAAGATGCACTAAGGCAAGCATGCTGTCAAGTATACTCGCCAATGGTTCTAGTATGAGTGTACCAGGCAATGGCGCTAAAAAATGTTATCATTATATCACTGGTTATCTGATGTAGGTAGCCAAGATCAGCTTGGACCCAAGTAAGCGAACACCACTCCGAAAGAAGACAGTCTCGATACCAACACCAGAATCTGCCACAGTGCAGGAGACAAGGGAACCTGTACATGTAAGTAGGCAGAGGGCCAAAAATATCTATACTCGTTTGTATCAGGAAAAACTGTGCTTGTAAACAATAAACAAATTTGTTTTACCCGAAGCACTCACTTGCAAAGGCATCCGATGGTGTGCAGGAAGCGACGGCTAAACTGAAGACGTCATCGATCGCTGCTGGAAGTAGATCTCAGAATGAGCCAAGTCGACAAGGAGGAACTGAGAAGAAGTCAGACGTGAGTGTCCTGTCATGAGATTAATCTCGGAGAAATTAGATTAGATAGAGATGTTCATTTGTGGTTATTTTGCGAAACGAAATCTCAAATGTGTTTTGATCTGGTTGCTCAGATAGTTATATCATCATATACGTAAACTAAGTAGCGAGAATAACCTGAGCCTGCCCTAGGTGCTCAAGAAGGAACTGAGGGTATTACTCCCCCTGGACAGGATGGGATGCTAGTCCCTCCCTGGTGCAAATAATTATATTTGCACCTTAAGTTAGGTGCGTGCGTGTTATAAAAATCCACATTACTAGTTTCCCTAAGCACTTGCCAGTGTCAATTTATACAGCTAGGTATGGAGAGGGTTAAATAGAACATACCACAATGATCACAGTAGGCCTCGAAACACAGAAGTAAAAAAAAAAACCAATACCTTTTCATACTGTTTCACTGTTTTCTATTATAAATGAAAACTAGGTTAAACCACCCGTAGAGGAAAAACCAAAGAAGTTCGTCGCCCCAACCACCTCCAAGTTCCGGCACATGGCCTCGGCTGTGCTACCCAAGAGCACCCACATGTTCAATCTGCACAACCTGCGGGATAACATGTCCGGGGAATCGGATATCTTCTACACTAATCTGAAGTGGGGAGCCGTGCCGCTCGGGGGACCCGGTGGGATGATTGGGTTTGTCGATGTACGTCGTCGTCGTTGTTGTTGTTTCGTGTTAGCAGACACTGTTCTAAAGTTGGACTTACTCGACAAACCGCTCCCACAGCTCAGTTATAAGTTGGAGTTGGATCAGGCTGCCTGTTACGAGGTGGCTCTACATTAGCCAAAGGAAGCTCAAATAACTCCTGGAAGCAAACCAAATGGGTGATGACATATTCTTTGATGGGTGGTCTGCAAATCTTGGAGCTGAAGTTGACCTGAAATCCAGCAGCTTTGCAAAGAATCCACAGTTTGCCCACTAGCAGTTCCCGCCTAGTTGCTATAAATTCAGTTTATTTTACCAATGACGTGTTTATGCTTTACACTTCCCTAGCTGACCAAGCCAGGTAAGCTGGAAAGAGATCTACCAGCGGTCCAGAATGGACCTATCGTCATGGATTACGCCTGGGATCCCTTCAATCACAACCAACTAGCTGTCGGCTGTGACAACGCCAAGATACACGTGTGGAATGTCCCTGCTGACGGCTGGAGCGACACCATGACAAAACCCACAGCTGTGCTGCGAGGTTAGCTATTGAAGACGATTAATCCGTTTAGTTTCTAGCCTAAGGTAGAGCCTTCAAGTCTGGGCCCAACCCAAAAACATATATGTATTCGGCATCACTCTTTACTTACGAACAGTCATGGTATTCCATCCACCTTGATTGGGATACACCAATCATTCACCCATAGACTGACCATAAAACAAGGGGAGTAACTATAGATTACCCCGCCACGACGTCCCTTTTCTAAAAAGATCCTGCTGACCAAAAGGCACTTCACAATGATTCTAATTACAAGGGTACCACACTAGTCACCAAAACAGGAGTGGCGGGGTATTCTATAAGTAAGCCAAACAAGGCACCATCCAACTTTTTATAAAATATTTTTGTAGGCAGTTTAGAAGATCACTCGATAAAACAACAGATATCATGTAAGTTTGTGTACGAGTCCAAGTTATTACACCTAGGTCTACCTACCATTAGTCTCACCCTATCCTCTGTTTGGTTCCCGACAGGACACCAGGAGAAGATCTACTTCGTCAAGTACCACCCTCAAGCTTCGGATGTGCTACTGTCAGCTTCTTACGATATGACCGTTAAGATTTGGGACCTTAGCTCGGGAGAGGATAGGATCACCTTACAGGGGCACACTGATCAGGTGAGAAGACATTCCAAGCAAAATGTACGGTGTGGGCGGTCGATGCCACAATAACTAATGTGTGGGAGTTCTTACAGTGGGAGCTTAGTACCGGTGTACATATGTACATTATGAACACCTTTACGCCAATAACGTTTTATTTCAGCGACATCATTTATATTTGTTTAATTTCAGCAAAAATTTTCGTATTGTCGGAATCATTTTTGTTCTTTATATGTCATTGTATATTGGCGTTCCCGGTTTCTAAGCCGCGGGAACAGTTGTCACTATTTCAACGTATTTCAGCTATCTGGATTGGACTGAGGTTGCAAGGGCCGGTACAGTTAGTATTGCTTACACTGTAGGTCTGTATCGGCAGAGGGGAAAACCCACCAGGTCCTGTAGAGATGGAAAGAGCCAATTAACATATTTCACATACAAGGTTCGAATGATTTTTGTTGACGGATAGTTTTGTTTGTCTGAATTGTTTTTTAGATTTTCAGTGGAGCGTGGAGTCAAGATGGTAGCAAGGTAGCCACAGTCTGCAAGGACGGGAAGGTCAGAGTCTACGAGCCACGATCATCGGCTGCACCTGTAAAGGAAGGCAGTGGGCCCCCGGGGAGCCGGGGAGCCAGACTGGTCTGGGCCTGCGAGGACGAATGTTTGCTTGTGACAGGATTTGACCGGTAAATGAAAAATAATTAAAAATACAAAAATACACATGTTCTAGCACACTCAGTAAATGTTGTCATACTTTACACGTGGTCTCGTGAATGTTTGACAAGTTTTTCCCTTGCTAGCTTTGAAATGAAACCCCAGTGAATTTCTGGTTTGTTTGATTTGTTCAGGATGAGTGAAAGAACTGTAGGTCTTTATTCAGTGGCCGATACGATCACAGAGTTAAAGACTATTACACTGGACAAATCCCCATCAATCCTGATTCCGTTCTATGATCAAGATACAAGTGTTGTGTTTCTGACTGGAAAGGTAAGGAGAGTCTCTAGGATTACACCATATTCTACAATGCTACGGATGGTCAGGCAAATGAAACGACCAAATAATTGCTGGGTTGTAGCAAAAGTTGCTTTTGGGTGGTAGAGGGGAGTGTCTCTGTGCATGGTGCATTACATCAATTGAGATTCTTGTTCTTGTTTCTTTTCACAGGGGGCTTTGTTAGTCCTAGGTTTAGAGGTCTTGTCGGTCCCACCGTACTTCATGAACTTGGCACCGTTGGCGAGTACAGTACCACACCAGGTATGGAATAAGTTTACAATTATGACAATAAGTGCAGAATCGGTGGTTAATGATTCTATTTTGAAAATAAGTCTATTGAGAACCAGCTTTGTTTGTACAACACAAGCAACATTGACTGGTATGCATGACTGTTATTTTTGATGAATTTAGTTGCCAATTATATTGAATCTATTCAAACATATTTCACAGGTAATCAATAATTTTTCACTTTTATATAGTTTCTGTAAATTTAAGAAAAGTCTACACATTAAGCCATTCTACTTGAGTCTTTTTTTATTTTTAATAATTATTTCAATGAATTTTGTATTGTCAGGCCCTGTCGTTCTTGCCTAAGTATGTATGCAATGTGAAAGACGTGGAATTTGCAAAAGCCTTTAGACTGACGCAAACGTCCATAGAACCAGTAACCTTCACAGTACCGAGGGTAAAGGTTAGTGTCTACGTTAATCCATAAAGTGGGAAGGCAACAAGCAAACCACAATGACCAATGTAGGTTGACTTGATCCAATGTTGGATGCGGTACGGCATAATATGATAAATTAAGACTATAAAATAACAGTCAACGATGGTTACTCTACAATCTGAACTATGCGTGTGGCAACGTGGAAGAAACTAGACACGCCGTGAAAATTATGAGAATTGTGTTGGTATTAGGTAGAGCAGGTTCTGCAAATAAAAATACTTTTTGAATTATTCAAATTCGATTAAAACTTCCAGAAATATGACAGATTTCATGTTGAAGAATTTGGTCATTTCACAAAACAATTCCCTGAGAAAATTGCTATTAAACTGAAAATCACATTGCACAACTAGCACGAACTAGTTATCCCATGCCACCACACACAATGTCCAGCTACATTTACGATATTTTGTAATATTTCATGCATACATAATGCCCATTATCCCGTAAGGGACAATGGATTACCACAAGGGTCTGTATCATAAACTCCTGGAGTTTCTGGCCCTCCACAATGGTCTGTATACAGGTTTTAGCTCACCAAAGAGAGGTCTATATTATAAGTGTGGTGCAGTGTTTTTTAGGGCACCACAAGGGTCTGTATTACAAGTTGAATAGGTTCCTTGTGAGTAAACCCAACAAGTTTAGCTACTAGTATAGATTTTGAGCAGGAGATAACCCAGATCGACATGTTAGTGAAGAGGAGGAAGGTACGATATAAACCCCCTCTCTCCTTTAGACGATCAATTGTCCCTATCGCTGTTTTCTCCCCCTCCCACAGAAAGAATATTTCCAGGATGACATATTTCCTGAGGCGAGAGTGACGTGGAAGCCGGCACTAACCGGTCTGGACTGGTTTGCTGGTGCTGACGGTGTTCAAGAGAGGATTAGCCTATGCCCAAAGGACATGAAGTTATGTACGTGTACAGTAGGTCATAATTAGCAGACTTATCAATTGGGAGAGGAGTGGACACCCAACACTGTATGCGATGGGTATTTTGACCGGTGAGAGGCGAGGTAACACGATTAAGTGGGCTCCTTTGGTGTGGCAAATGTCTTTAAAATTCTTAGCAAACTAAAGTATGGCTTGCTTGCTGTATATTTTGCAGGTTAAGCTAGAATTATTTTGCTAGAACTAAGGTCTCTATTAAATTTTTACAGCTTGGTTGAAACAGGATTATGTTCTTCCAAACTGTCCAGTCGCTCTGACAAATATTTGTAATTTTTTTCAAATCCACAAATGTATTAATTTATTAATTTTTGTATCTCTAACAGTGAGCTCTATTCCCAAGTTGACTAATGTGCCACTGAAATATCGCGCTGAAGTGGAGCTAGCCTACAAGACGGACGAACAGAAAAAAGAAGAGGTGAGGTGTAAATCAACAAAATTATAATCATTTAAGCTGGTATTGTGACTCTTTCCAGACATAAAAACCGATTCGAAACGTGCTAAATATAATGATTTCTGAGCATATTTTTCATGTTTTAATACTGTCCTGGTGTGCAGCTGTTGAGCGCTATGAATACCAAACTGGCAGCCAAGAATGAACCTCTGCCACAGGAGGCGTGCGAGGGGGTGGAAGATGACGAATGGGTGAGTCAATCATGGAGACTCACGTAATGTGGTCTAGAACGTAGGAGTTCATCGCACGCTGTAGCATGTTACATGTGAACTTTCGCATCGCCTTATAAAACTTGCGGTGGGGAAACAGTACTTTTATCATCTCACGTTCACCAATTCGTATCCCCAAATGACCTCGTGGGTTTACCCCGGTCCTGGGGTTTCTCTGCCACCATTCACAACCTCCCTCCTCTCGTGATACATAACCACTTGTGGTGAGTTCAGCCCTTGATACAGACCTATGTGGTACTTAAAAAACCAACCTAATTACTTTTCAACCAATCACAATGGCCCGTAGCTCCGACCATTTTCTGTTGTTATTCTTACAAGTATTTGGTTGTTCTGTCTCATTTAGGATGATTAATGTGATCTCGGAATGACCCAGTCTACCATCGTAACTACTAGTAGCAGTACAGACTAGACTAGGAACTAGACTTTCTTCCTAAAGTGGGATTTGCCTATTTGTTTTACAATTTAATGTAAAGAAGTGTACACAGGCCTTTGATAAGTTATGAATTATACGCTAATGGTGAGCCCCAAATTTACATATAATATTGCTTAAAAATTATCATTTGTGATGGTGTCCTCTGTTACTATGACTCCTAATAATATTATTTAATACTTAAAATGTTACAATTGACCTGAAACCCAACTGCAGTTACCCTAACAAAGCGTAATCGGTGGTACATTCCCAGCACCAAATCAAAGTTGTCTGTGGGTAACATTTGTTTTTTATAGAAAGAAGCAATTTATGTAGGTTTGTTGGTGTTTTTTCAAGAACATGTTCCCCTGGTGATCAACCGTATTTATATAAATATTTTGCTAAAATATATACGAATATTCTCTAACAGTATTACTTGTAAACCTCAGTAAAAGGTACATGTATAGTAAATACAAATCACATACAATAAATAATATGAGATTGGGACTACAACTCAAATGGTGACAACTTTAAGATTGTTAGAAAAAAGAGACTAGGGAAATCATTGCTAGTGACAGATTATAAGCAAGTTCCACACCAGAGTTCTTTTGTAGTACCGGTAGTGTATTTCACTGTAGAATTTCTAGGACATAAAAAGTGCTCAACTGGCTGTTGGGGTGATGGTACATGTTGTAAACCATTTTATATGCTTGCCACCAAATTATTTGAAATGGCAAAGTGTCTGCTAAGGGCAACAGGTTAAATATGAGCCGTGCCTTTCCAGGAAGAGCTTGGTGCGAGATAGCAAGAAGTCTTGCCATTTAAGAACGAAATCAGGAAGTGCTTGCCATGCTCAATTCGAAAACCAAATAAGCTGTTTGAAAATAATTTCGGTTTCCTGAAACCAAATGGAAGCTTTCAAATAATACAGCCTTACATAGATTAATAAAATTAATATTAATACAATATTAATGTGTGCTTATACTTGCTGTTAAACTGTCTGTGTCGTTGTTGCCTATACTTGTGCCGCTGCCAACTCTATCCCGTGGTATGAGCCTTAGTTCCGATCCGTGCTTGAGGAAAATGTTGCCAGCTGTCTGGGCTGGGTTGATGCCTATTCCATCTAGGAAACGAAGATGCATATTAATTAACACCAGCAAAATATAACAGCTTTTTAAAATAATAAATAGGCTCCACTGAACAGACAGACAAACCAAATAACACACAGATAGTCAGATACATACCATTGGTAATGATGGCGCTTGTTGCTGCTGGTACTCTAAACTGCAGAGGAAAAATGGTGATTTTTAAGTCATTATAGTAAATGTGCCACCTTAAATTGACACTTCAAGGATTAAATGTTACAGTCATCGTAATGTCTTGTAGCTTCCAAACAGAAGCCTCACGGAGACACACAATTATGGTGGGACTGCAATGTCCATTAGACTCACACGAGATTGAAAAGTACTTGGACTTGACGAGGGTAAACGTGAGAACGAGTGAAATAAAAAAATTAAACCTCATTGTTTAGAAAAAATTATTAACAAGTACGTTTCACAGCTATGCGCATATAATGAATAATTTACTTTTTTATCAAGAGTATGGCAGACACAATAGGATGGCGCTGTGCCGATTGGATAAAATCTTTTGAATTTTAACCAATCGGAACAGCCTATTGTGCCTGCCATACTTTAAGAGGGCTAATAGGCCCTACCTCCTCGGCAGTGAACTTGAGCACAGCAGTAAACGGTGTACTTTCTGGAACGCTAAGACTGTCAAGAAATAAACAACCAGCAAATATTGATCATTCCACTATGTGAAAAGGCTACTGTTATTATGAGTTGTACAGGTCCGGATTCTGTGCGCATTACGAATGCTCTGTAAGGACAGGTAGAAACTTACACTTTAAATGGTAGCTTGGGGTCAGATGTCAGTGTTATCTTGAAAGTTACTTTTGACCTAAAAACAGGTGAATGGAAGGGAAGAAATTTAGTTTCAGCCACCACATTTCTACTCATTTAGCTGAATTTTGTTAGAATAAACTTGACAAACTTCTTTGGAAAACACTCAGGTGCTAACTACCGGTTTCCGTACAGTCAGTCAGTCAGTCAGTCATGGTCCAAACTCACTCCCACTGTCCCAGTCTAGTCCCATCCATATGCCATATGGTCACGGTGGGAAATCCACGCTTGAATTTAGGGAAACATAACTCCCGAACACATATCACCTAAATTAATTCTAAATTCCTCACAACAGGTTTAAACAGGTTAATTACAGTACTTACATTTTGATGGTATTTAGTTATGAAACTAATTGTCGATAGGATCTTATGAATTTGACACAGAACTTCAGCAAAACGGTGCCCACGATGTCATAGCTAGCTTGGTTCGTTAGCCTTTTGTAAAGAACATACTTCCTACTAATGATAGAGGGCGGTATTAAACAAAAATCTAAGCGCACGCGCCACACTTTAACCTGACTACTTCCGCCTAGCCTATGCACATGGCATACAAGTATACTGTACACACCCCCTATATTTGATGATACCGGTATCTCATTAATTCTTAAATTCTATAGATCGTTTATATAATAATATAAATCATAAATGGCGTGATTTTCATACACCTTCATCTCGAAAATAATTTCATTTTAATTGAGGAAGCACTGCGTGCACGCGAACCGCCAGGCTAGCTAGGCAACGTGCAGTAAACATGTGTGTAGCAACGCATTTGTACACTTCATTTTGCGGCGAACTTATCAAAATATCCTCGCTGCAGAAGAATGTCAAACAGGAAAACTCGTATAAAACTGACGATTGCGGACCGGTGCTACGGGTAGAATGGTGCCAGTTTAGTGCAGAAGCTGGGAAGTTCGAGTCCTGCGGCGGCAATCAATCTGACTTTCACCTCGAAGGTGGCGGTACTTCGTCACGAATCACGCTGCACGCCGTCAACACGATCGTGGACGGTCGCACCGGCTTGAAAGTACCGTGCATCGTTGCGGAAAAAACGGTGGCGAATTCCCTGACAGACGCCAGAGACGGACCGACAAGACATCAAGTTTTTGTCATTCTTCTACTGGTTCGAAAGAGGAAATTTCGCATGCGTGTATTCGGATCATTCTTCCTCCCGTACTCCTTGACATCTGCAACAAAAAGCGTCTCAACGTGCGATGGGCCAACACTTTACTGGGAGCGCGACGGTATTCTTCACTTTACAAAGAACGCCGAGCCATCGGGTGGAGAAACAGAATCTAAAATACAAGTTGTCACTCTGCAAAAATGCTTCTGGAAACCGTCCTACGCATTAAAGTGGTTCGAGGTGATGAAAGATGAGGCGGTTGCCATAGCAACGGAGAAGCGAGAGAGTAGCGATTTTTTTTACGAATTTGACTTTCAGTGGCAAGTGATCAGGATACCTTTGCAATATCCCGATAACGTATCGGTTGGGCCGATACAGGTAGGCGATTGTCCACTCGTGCCTCGCGAGTATTCGCGGATTGTCACTTGTCTGAGTGTTCATCTAAGCATTCACCCGTACAGAACCCTGGGCAGAAGTAACATCGACCTTGGAGGGCAGGGAGTCGTGCTCCTGGCCACAGACCGGTCTCAGCTGGTTGAAGTATGCGGCGGGTTGGTCCGGCGAGTTTGTAAACTCGCATTTAACGATGCCTGCGGAATCCAGGTTGCCATGACAACGGGAGGAGAGGGATTGATTGTAGTCCATTCGACGGGTCGCCACACCTGTGCTGTGTGGGAGAAATCTTTCAAGGCATGTAAACGCAAGGTTTTAACTAGATCAGTTAGATATTTGCTAAGAATAAGTCATACTTCCAGTTTCATCCTTTCAAGTTTATTTTATAATCAGCTTCATTATCTATAGATGATGTTAATACTATCTATTGTTATGTTACATTTATTATTCTCAATATAGTACTTTCCAATGTTTAGAAACAAGGACATTAGTCAACCAGTTCTGCTGAACATGCTTGTAACTGACACCAGACTAACTCTGGCATTACATTTTCTGGTTTGCAAAATCAAAACAAATAATGTGAGAGTAGAGAGTGCGTGGTGTTTGTTTGTTTTGTTTGTTTGTTCTGGCATCTTTAAGACATAAAAATGTTAGTGATTTAAGAAAGTTATCTGGGACAATTTTCATTGTTGACACCAAGTACTTTACTACCAGACAGATGGTGTTCATTTCCAATCGCAGATTGCTAAGGAATGGACTGGGTTTTGCACCGTTCTAGTGGACGACTTTCTGTTCTGTGGAGCACAGCAGATTCTTCTACTTGGGGACTGCTTGGATGCCCCTCAGACAAACTTCCATCTGACCGACATCGTGGGGTACAAGTGGACAAGTAGAGTGAGCAATTATGAAATATGAAAATCTACCGCCCTCCTAACTTCCAAGAGACATCAACGGCAATTGTCTCATTCTCTTGAAAGTACACCCAATAATCCATTTTCACAAGACAATAATCTGCAAGTGTCTATGAATGGATTATTTTCCTTGCCGTACATCATTTTAAAAGCTAATAACCAACCAAAATATCAATTCAACATTTCGTATCCTTTCTGAAGCTGAAATCGCCCTGAAATTGTAGAATGCACCTTTAAGCCCTGTCGCCCAGTGTGTCAGGGGAATCCTGATGTCAAATGACGAAGGAATTGATTCTGAATTACTTTGACTGAACAACTTGATTGCTCTTAAATATTTCAAGGAGGAGAAGGATGTTATTGACAGCCCACTTCCAGATATGACACCCTGCACTAGCAACCTTCTGTCTGCAGTACAAGCCCTTGAAGGCCAGGTTCAGGTACAAATATTAGTCTGATCTGCTTGCGATCGCTATCTTTTCAAAATGTCACAAGACCCGATGGTGTATCATAAATTAATAATACAAGATTTGTGACAGCAACCACCAAAAACAAAGAACGCCGAAGCAGTCACTGGTCTCAAATAATCCAGCACAGCAGCCTTTTAAATTGGCATAAGTATTTAATAGATCTTTTGTCCGACCAAACATTTTCAGGCTAACATATTGACTACAAAGCTTAACACATGTTATCTTTTTTTACAGGAAGGTTTGGCAGAACTCCAGGCAAAAGAACTGCAGTTTGAAGCCAAAGAACAACTCATAAAAGAATCCTGCGATGCTTTGTTAGTAATGGCTGACCAGCGTTCATTACCTGCATCCGCATCACCAGCTAAAACATCGGTAAGTACCGAACTTACTTTTATTATTACCAACATAACAATTTGGAACATAGTAGCCAAAAGCGTTCAAATTTACAACTGTTATTCGGTCTTAAGCACCGAATAGACGTCAGCATTAAGTATCAAACTGGATTTCTTACATCCGAGGTGTTCCTAACCAGTTTCTGGAATCTCTTCGATGAAGGCACGGGCATTGAGATGGACACCGACCCTGCCAGCCCGGAAGCCCAACACACCAAGATAAAGTGCCTGGGCGGTTGGCAGCGTGTTGTCTGGGACCAGTGGGTCCTTGGGGTGGACGTAGTGAATGAAACCAACCGGTATGCGACCCCATCACTGCTAGATTATATTCCACTTATCATCTATTAGTTCAGAATTATTGGCCACAGAGCTAGCCGTGAATAAGGGACACCAATTATTTCGCTAGCAAGCCACTTCGTTCACACAGAGAACCTTAAGATAAATATACTAACTCTTATCTGTTGAATAGTAGCAATTATGGTAGCCCCCAAGGACAATTTGACATTTTGGTTATCGTCTTCTGTGGTTGTGTGAGTTTACGTCCTGTTAAGTCTTACAAAGGTGCATTTAACAACCACAATCACAACCATGTGAGTTCAGTAACCGACCAAACCATATTGAGAGGGTCTCCACGTTCGTGCTCGTAAATATAAAGCACTAAATTTTGTTTACAGGAGTGTTTCTGACCTATGTTCAATGGCCGTTCCGCTGGGGTCAGCCCAGACCAGTGTCTGCCAGTTCACACCAACAAACATCCCGACAAGCTCCGAAGCTGGGTCCACGCTGGGAGACTCCCCTTCGAGCAGTGACGAACCTTTTGGGGAGCTATCAGCCACGGAACACCACGGCCAGACGGCCCCGGCCTTCTTGAACCCGGGAGAGAAGACCACTGTCGTCTGCTCGATGGGGATTCCGGAGTTTGCGGCGGGGCCCGTCGTGACGTGTAGCGTGTTTGTCAGTTGGAAGGTGCTGCCCGATGAACAGCGGAATCACGCGAACGGAGATGATTCGGTCGACAGAGGGAGCTGCCACTGTGGCGTCCCAGTCTTGCACACTTCGGACATTGTGTCGGGCGACCTGGGAATAAATCTCCTGAATATTTTAAAATCGGGTAAGGGTAAAAAAGCTGAAGATTAAGACATGGTTTTGACCTCGTCTTCATCTTCTTTTCAATTTGTACATGACCTGTCAAATTTACATTTTCAGGTAATGGAGACCTGATCTAAGCCAGTTTAGGAATTTTTGCCATTTGTTGGAGTGGAGGGGTGTGTAAGCGTACAGTCTCTACCCTTGTGAAGGTAATTCAGGACAGCCCCAAAGCAACCTCTTCATTTTCCCTTCATCATGTAGATGTTGAATATCAGCGTGATATGCAAGCGCTTGATGCAATCCAACAAACCGCACCCTTACTTCTGACGTCCAGCTTCACCGGTCTTAGCTGCATCCACACCCGTCTGATGGAGCTGATGGATTTTAATAAGCTAGCCAGGCAGGAGGGAACACTGATCCACAGTGGGCCCCCACTGGACTTGATGAGGGTTGAGACCTCACTGGAAGGGTCGCACAGGATGAGAATGTTTGTACATAGCAGGTGGGTTTTAGTTAATGCATTGAAAATAAAATGTGGAATACCTGTGTTAAAAAAAACAAAAACCAACAGACTTTTTTATTTTTTATTTTTGTGTAGAGACCAATCAGATGTTGTCCTGTTCTGTCGGCATCTGTGTCAGCTGCTCCCGGATGATGTCACCATCAAGCCCCTCCCACCCTCATATCGACGAATCCGGTCAGCCGTAGCAGCGACGCTAGCGGCCCTCGATGCCGAACTATCGCAGGCCGATTCTTACGTGCAGCAGCAGCTCGCTGCCAACCAGGGCCGCGGTAGCAAAGGGACGGATGTTAGGACCAACTCAGATATTGCCGTGAAGGGGCAACGGTTGGTGGCTATGAAAGTTGACACCGACACAAGTGCCATTGCTCTCTCTCGTTTACTCGCAACTTCTTGGTAGGAACGTTAATCATTATTGGGACAAAATATTGGAGTGTTGTGGCCGAGTGGACTTGAGGTCTGTTGTCTTCAGAATGTGGGTTTCCCAATGTGTGAAAAATGTTGCCATTCAGTAGTAAAACAGATTTTGTATTTTTATAATACTAACTGGTAACATCAGAAAGTAAACTAAATTGCTCTTTCAGTTATTACAATTGAAAAACCATTTGCTTCCAAAAGGACCCATGTGTCCTTATTAAGAATGTTAAAACCTTGCTGTTGTGAGGGATGAGTCACCCGTCATACCCCTCTCAAATTGATAAAGGACAGAACAAAATTAGCAACTTCATTCAAGAGAAAAGTCTGTATTCCTTTCTATACATTCTCCTAGCAGAGAACTTTAATTATTACCGGTACAGAAACTTGATATTTCAAACATATAACAGCTGCTTCAATACTGCCCTCATCTCTAAACAGCATAAGTTAACTACTTGATATCCAGTAGACCAGGCAGTGTGTTTAAGGGATCTTATCACTCGGGCACATATGGATTAACAGATAACTAGTTCTTGGGTGATGGACCAAGAATCTTCAACCCAAACAACTGGATATCCCACAGACCAGGTAATGGCTGTACATATTGAGAAACGGTGTGTACAGAATCTGGTCACATAAATGCAAATATTTTAGACAGACAAACCCTGTTATATGAAAAAATAAATGTTTGTAATAAGAATATGTGAACACTCAGTCACCTCCAAATAATCATTTAATAACGCTCTCTTAGAACATGCTGGATAACACATACGGATGATCGTTACAAACGAGACATGTCCCGTTTGTAACGATCTGACACTCTCCATCAATTCTGCCGACACCACAAGCAAGCATTCTTGAATAGACGCATCCACGGCGACACCCTGACCATGCCCACCCGCCAGGCCTCCGGCATCCACGCCCACTGCCAGGTGAAGGCGCACCTCTCCGGGTGTGGCATGAGGGCGAGGTGGCGCCCGTCGGGAGAGCAGAGGGCAGCTATACCTTCGGGCGACCCGTTGGGGTTCAGCGGGTACTGGTTCGTCGGACGGCCCTGATCGTCAACGTAGCGAATAGGGGCGAGGTTGCCACGGGTTACCTCGGTGAGAATGGCGTCGGAGCCAAACTTCATGTACCCTGTTTGGCAGAAGGTTAAAACAAAAATTGCTAGTGAGAACCAGCTATTAGTACGGTGTATCTATGCCTATTTGTTTTGTCGAGTATACTTCAATGGGTTAACAGCTCTTCAAGATAAAACCAAACATCCTAGACTCCATCCTACAATTTACAAGAATTTCACAAGAAAATATGTCGATCGGGCCACGCCATTGAGCTTAGAACAGTGACATATCTCTAACCGTCTGACATGTATTATTATTAGCTTGGACCACAAGTTACACTCTTGTCTTGTGATGATACGGTCCTTTTAACCCTTTCATTACCAGATTGTTTTAGGAATAAGCTATTTGTGTACAATGCAAGCAACATCAGCTAGTATCCATGCCTATTCTTTGTGTCGACTAAAGTCGCCAATTGTATTCAAAGGGTTAACCCATGTAACAACTACGGGTACGTACCTTCCCCGTGAGCCACCCAGACCCCTAGGCAAGAACCCTCCATGCCACGCAGAAGGACCGCAGGGCTGGGGTTGATGTGAACCGTAACAAACCGAGACTCAAATCGTTCGGATTTATTGTGAGTCAGAAACACGCCTTGCTTTGAGAATGCAGAATCTACCGGAGAGAACAATAATTATCACGACAGATTTACAAAAAGGTTAAAAAAGGTTTAAACATTCCCATATAGAGCAAAAATTCCCACCTCCGCTTGACGTTTTCTGTCCACCGTTCTCGGTCGAATCATTGCCGAGGTCAGGGGCCACCCAGCCCAGCAAGCCCATCAGTTGGCAGCCGTTGCAGATGCCCAATGAGAACGTGTCGGTCCGCGCCCTGAACGCGTCAAACTGGGAGCGAACCGTAGGGTTGAACAGGATGGCTGCAGCCCAACCTGTAACGATTTTGACATTGAAAAAAAATTGTCACGAACAAATAAAAAAATAGAAAAATAATCACGAACAAATACAAAATATACCGGTGTATATAAACAAAAGCAATCGGTTGCAATGTAAACACAAGGGGCACCAAGGCCACATGTAGGGGGCCATGGTCTATGTGCCTTCCCGTTTAATTACAAGCCTGTCGTTTATATCGTTTTAATGATTATTATTAATCGAACCACCCCCTTTCCTCTACTACTCTCCAACCTTTGGCGGACCCGCACACGTCCGCGTAGCTGAACCCGCCCACAAAGACCACGCCCCTGAAGCGGTCCAGAGAGGCGTGGCCAAGGGCGAGGTCCTGCATGTTGACATCCCAGACATCGAAGCCGGCCGCTATCAGTGCGGCTACCATCTCCCGATCGCCGTTGCTCCCCTCCTCTCTGATCACGGCTACTCTGGGCAGCTCCAAGTCCGGCCGGGGGGACACTGCTTGGGTTTCAAGACAAATGAAGAGTTTATTACCACAAAGAAACATCACAAATGTGTGGCAGTATGGGAAAACCTATCACATCATGAACATGATAAGTATCCTGTTTTTTTGGTCGGAATAAGGTATTAACCCTCTCACTACCATTGACGACTATAGTCGACTGGAATGTATACCATGTATACCAGTCAATATTATGTAATTCTATTATGAATAGAATACAAGGTGTAATTTTAGCCGGTTCTCACTTCAGTAGCCTTATTCTGAAAACAATTTGGTAGCGAAAGGGTTAAGCAGGTTATACAAATAAAAATTGTTTTTTTATCCAGAAATTTTACAGATTTCATATCGAAGGTTTATACCTTATGACGCCACACTGATGTTTGCAGTTAAACTACCAGTAGTCATGTACTGTATCGAAATACCAAAATCTGAAAGGTCATAGTTGTAACTGACAGTGGAGGCACAGTACCTTCATCTATTTCATGAGTATTAGGGTCAAAGGTCAGTCTGTAAGGCGGAGCCACCCGATTTGCTAGTCCCTCCATCTCCATGGCAACACACTCCGGATTAGCCTGGAGTTTCTCCAGTATGAAGCTAGTCTCCTCCCAGACGTCCCTTAGCAACGTCATCTTCTCAGAGAGGACGGGCATTCCGTTGAGGGACATCTGGACCTACGGAGACAGTGTGAGATATTACGGCTTCATCATCGAGATAAAGTAATACTCAGTTGGCGGCCAATTGGAATCGTCTTAAGTTGACAATGCATCGTGGGGTGTAAGGCCACTGCTGATTGGCCCCTGGTTTCAATTAGGAAGGTTGCTACGTCAGGGTTACTATGTAGTAAAACTCACACGTTAGGCTTCCAGGAACAAGTCATTTAGTGGTTTATACAGGTAAATGACCCTGGAGTGAATATAAATAGGGTCATTCTAATCCTCGTTGGTTGTAGTAATTAACCGCAATTGTTGTCTTTTATGGCCATGCAAACTTAGAATCTGTGCATTTTTTACCGAAATTACGACATAGCCAGATGAGAGTAACCCTTTAAAGGGCTAAGTTCAGCGGAATCAAGCCTGAACATATTCTCTTTAAAGTAGCCGGTATGTGGGGAAACACAGTCTGTTTTTATGGCAAACACGCAAATACCGCATGCACACTCACCACCGCCTCTGTCCCCTGCTTGCAGGATCTACCAATCACAGAGCAGGGTACGTTCCTGGCGGCGTAGCGATCGCAGACCATCTGGGCGTCGGCGGGCTTGGTTTCCAGCACCAAGCCCACCTCCTCGGCAAAGAGAACTTCCAAAACAGAAGCTGAAATTTTATCCGGAAAATAATTACTAGAGAAAATGTGATGCAATCTTGATAAAACCCTGTGAAATATGTCACGTTTAATGTTTCTTGTACACATATACAATTAACGAAGACACTATGCTATTTGTTCTATTTGTCAATACAGGGTGTGTATAACTTGAGCAAAACTCTCTCAGATTTGTTGGAAAAAACAGCTCATAATTTATTGGTGCAGTTGTCATTTGCTCCAACACAGACTGACCGAAAATCACACAACAACATATTAACAATATTTCTTGACAAAATGTCATCGCACAAAAACGATTACATTTGAACTGAATCCAAATATGACCCTGCATGACCTGTAACCCTGATTGCTTATAATATACACAATGTCGTGCGCCCAAGCCATTAGCTCTGTCATTGGAGCAGGCAACAATGAATATCCCAACAAGAGGTCACTGAATCTGACCTACCTTCGCTTTTCTCCGTAATATTGACCTCCATCCCACAATTCCCAGCAAAGGTCATCTCAAGGAGGCAGGTTACAAGACCTCCATCGCTTACATCATGACCGGCAGTCAACAGCCGATCTGCACAGAAAAACATTATCAGAATAAGGTTGGTGTACAATATGTGACAGTGACAGGAATCAGTATAAATGTACCACCTTTGTTATCAGTATAAATGTACCACCTTTGTTATCAGTATAAATGTACCACCTATTATCCTTTATTATGAGGTCCCAATTTTCTCTGAATAAAAGTCAATCTCTAAGTAGGAAAATACACGAATGTAAAATAGCAGATACATTTATCCACGGTGGAATTTTCCACGGCAAACGTTTTTTGTTAAGCCTGATGGTGCTTTTAAGAGCGCCCTCAGTTGACTTACCGGCGATAAGATCCTGCGTTGTGTTAAACGCATCAGCCAGCATGGCCGGGTTGTACATGTCGGGTGCGGTGTCTCCAATCTGGTTGTAGCACTGAGCCAGGGCGGACCCACCCAGTCGGCGGTGACCGCAGCTCAGATCAACGTACAAGATGCTTCCTATAAATGAGACATCACGCACGAAAACAGCGAAAACATTTAAACGTCGCAAGAAAACTTGAATACCAGTATATGTGACCCACTCTGCAAAAATGAGTCACATGTTACAAAACCGTCATTTCAGTTATAGTATAATTCATCCAAGGATTTACATATACATTATAACCTGGTATTGTTTGTTCAAAAGGCATTGACTTTTTAACAAAACATGCAATAGGTGTCTATCAGATATCAAAATCAAGCTGTGTGGTGCTCTTCTTTCCAGCCATATATTTAAACTCAAATAAAGTTGTCAGCAACATGTGACTCATTTTTGCAGAGTGGGTCACATATATGAAAAGAGCCCAAGTCCAGATTTCTTGACAAACCGAGTTAAGTAGTGGGAAAATGTTTATCTCATATAGGGCTACATTTCGAAAATGAATCATTTTGTGGGAAAACTGTTATTTGAGTTTTATGTACACACACGGTTTAGAAAGAGCACATATTAAAAAACATTAAGAAAAGTTGTATTTCAACAGTTGTGGAGGTCACTTATCTGAAACAGTTAGAAATTACTAACAAATTGTGGGGGCTCGGTACGGACTGCAACTACTACAGTACTACTGTCCCACTCACCACAGCCCTCGGGGCATTTCAGATCCGGAGTAACAGTAGCCGTGATATCAGGACAACCAACATACGCAGAGATGACAAGTGCACCTTGGCAAAAGAAGAACAATCAAACAATGTTGACAAAACTATCGAAACGCCAGCTTCTACGAGAGCAATGAATTTGCTATTGCTTTCTTTGCGTTGCTTTTGCTAGAGTTTTTTTTTTTCTCCCTCAATATCTTGGTAGGATGTGACATTCCTGGGTGCGTCATTGCTAAACACAAACAATTACTTCGCTTAAAAAATGTGCTGTCCGATATTTCAGACCGATTTCCCCTTTGCACTGTTGAATTGATAATTCGGCAAGTTTGTAATTTCAACTTTGAACTTTGAACTGATACATGGCATGACGATAAGTCCAACAAGAGATAGTTGCAGAATATTTTCATGTCAAAAACAGTTATTCCTGCCAGTTAATAGTTCCTTTTGACAAAAGAAATATTTTTTTAAACTATCCTCTCACCTGGTGCTTTGACCGTTTCCGTGCCAACCCTAGCGGCCATACTCAGCGAGTCCTTCCCACCGTCGATGGCAATGCCCAGTTCCTTCATGACATCGCACATGGCCGCGCAAGCGTCGAAGAGTGCAGCGCCCTCGCCTGGCAGCTTGGCCGGCCACATCCAGTTTCCGCTGCATTTGACGTCCTTGGTAAACCAGAAAAACAAATTGCCGAGCACA